>QLIY01001383.1:8701-33882 GCA_003260075.1 Phallusia mammillata | reverse complement strand
GAAGTTTTTCAATGCTGTGTTTCAGCATATGTCGTTTTACATTTCCACCTTCAAGAAACCTTTGATCACAGCCAAAATCCTTTGATGTCATCTCTCCTAAAATTGAACTGATTTGCGATGAATATGTTATGAGCTAAAACAAGACAGAATTTTTTTGTTGATTTGGCAAATTTAAATATGTCGTCGGACGTTTCTACGTCATATACAGGGTGTCTACATAAGCGTAATGTCAGCTACCCAATATAGGCGTTAGCACCCTTGGAGTGAAAACGAAGATAATAACGTGAATCGTAGATAAGTGTTGTAAATCAGCTAATCGGCATTAGAACATCTGTTTTTATATTCATCTTGAACTGTAGGTACCTTGTAATACTGGTTGGTTTGTGATGCGCGCTTAAACAAAGTGTACAATAAAGAGGTTTCGAAATTTCTGTATACAGGAATAAAATATTCTTGTTTTTGTCAACAAACAAACCAGCACTTTCAGGTACCTAAAGTTGAAGTCCCACCACCGCTAAACCAAAGCCTTTGTATATCAAAGTGTCGGACAGATCAAAGAACGGGCGCCCGAAGGAATATCAAAAAAAATTGTCACCTCCCCCCCCCCCCCCCCCCCCCCCCCCCCCCCCCCCCCCCCCCCCCCCCCCCCCCCCCCCCCCCCCCCCCCCCCCCCCCCCCCCCCCCCCCCCCCCCCTACGTGCTAAGGTGAAACATACTACACATTAACAAATTTTTAGCTCCTCTGGTAGTATCAGGGCAATGACATAAATTATAAACTAAATGTTGTTATATACCAACAGGGGCGGTAAAACAAACACAAAATGAGTGGTGGTGAAAAAACGCAGTGCGCATCAATGGTCGAGTGATAACACCTAGCTCAATGGTGCAATAGTGACAGTTTATCAACGTTTATCGTGGTGGTGTGAGAAAACCTCCTGTGTGGAAATCAGTTTCCTAGTTTCCTGGCAGCAGAAAAGTTAATAGTTGAATTGTGGACAATAGTAATTATCCGTCGCTTTTGCACCACTGAACTAGGTGTTATCTCTCGATCATTGGTGCAGACTGCCCTTTTTTCCCACTGCGTATTGTGTGTGTTTTACCACCCTTGTTGCTACAAAACAACTTCGTGTCTTCGGACATCGAAACGTCGGCACATTATAACAAAAACTGCTGGAAGAGCTAAAATTTTCTTGATACATTATGGCTGACAGCAACAGTTTATTCCTACTACACATTACTTCCCCCGATGTAATAAAGACCGAAGTATGAAGCCTTAGGTTAACATAACATGTAAAACAACTAATTTATATTCAATGCCAACACTCAAATTTCACTATGTGTAAACAATTTTGCAAACCTTACATTCTCTGGGGCATTATAATGTTTTCTAAACAATGCACAGGCTTGCAAACAGATCAAACATTAATGCAATCAACAATCTGCAAATCAAAATGTATAAGTCTATCGGCACTATCTGGGTTCGCAATATTACAGGCAGCTGGGCAACTTTTTTTTGTGAGTCAACATGTGTGTTTTTAAATTGGAAATGAAACTGAACACCTTTTCACAAACATCATATCGATGGAGTTCCTCTTATGTGTGGGTCAACATGTGTTTGTTTAAACTTGAAATGATACTGAATCTCTTTTCACCAACATTTCAGCGATGAGGTGTCTCTTTTGTATGGGTCAACATGTGTGTTTTTGAATATTTCTACAAACATTACATCAATGTGTTTTCTCTTTAGTGTGAGTCAACATGTGTGTTTTAAAATTTCCACTTCGGACAAAAGTTTTTTTCACAAACATAACACCGATTAAGTTTCTCAATGCTGGGTTTTAGCATTTGTCGTTTTACAAGTCCACCCTTAAAAAGCCTTTAATCACAAATGTCACTTTGCTCTGAGACCAAACCCGGAGATGCCATATTTTTTTAAGTTTATTCTTCAGGTATTATCAAGAAATGTTTTGTCTTACTTACGACTACTGTGTTTTCAGCTGAAACAAGATGTCAGGAACACAATTTTTTTGATGTTTTGGCGCTCATCTGTTTAGAACCTCCGAATCTTATGTTTAAAATGTTTGTCACAAATCTAACTGAACAAACGTCACTTATAATGATCGAAAACTGGGTCAAGCAAACTAATAGGAGAGTTTCCACTGGTCCTGCTAAAATTGATATGGTTTGTCCAGTACCACAATACACTGATATTAAATAAGTGCGATTCATTTGTGAATTATGCGAAATACTTTGCTGTTCCCAATATGACGAACAAGTAAACACTTTTTTGACACACGTGTCAGAGTCGCATTTTTGCAAATCATAAGCGGCCAATGTCACAATCCTGTACTTGCTGATTTATTATACGTATATTTGTAAATCTTCACGTGAATTTTGATGGGGACAAATCCTAACTTTTACTTAAGCCTTCTTATAAAGTCACCCTGTTAGCCATAAATGGCCGCAAGTTCAATATCTTGTAGCCTTGATGTTACGAATGCAGTACATTAATGGCAAACGAAAGTTCGTTTTGATACGCACAGCGAAGGTTGCCCTACTTGTTTATTTAGCTGTTTCGTGTTTTGGTATTTGCCACATTAAATTAAACTTCATAGTATAAATCGTATGTCTTAAAACATTGTTATTTTAAGTCCAAATCTGGTTTGTGGTAATGTTAAACAGGCGTTCTATACCCCTTGTGTGGTACATGCATTACTATTTTATGTAACCGTATGAGCAATTGGTTGATTACTACAAATGTACAAACAAACAAAATAACTTAGACCCTCCGGTAATACGTTACAATCAGGTACACTGCATAAGGGTAATTACAAAGTAAAATTTCATTGAGTAAAAATCCTATATCCGACGTAAAAAAGCATTCATTCCGTATGTAGACCAAAGTATTTATAATGCTGCGAAGTCTGAATGTCTGAATGTTAACACAAAATAAATTGTATTGCATCCTAATAAACAATCGAAACTTTAATCGACAGTTTAGGACTTGCTTAGTAAAATCAAACTTGTTGGCACATTACAACGTTTACACAACTAAACATACGCCTTTTAAACGGGACAAATGCTTATGCGATTCACTATAGTCTACCCCCCCCCCCCCCCCCCCCCCCCCCCCCCCCCCCCCCCCCCCCCCCCCCCCCCCCCCTCGACTGAAGTGTTGAGCTAACCGACTTTAACTATGGCTTCACAATGCGACAGCCAGCTGTGCAACACTTTCCTTTTCCTATGTGTCCGATTACAAGCGTGATTTATATTATTTGAAAACTGGGCCAAGCTACTAATCGGACTCAGTCCACTGGCGCTGGTAAAATCAAAATGCTTTCTCCAGTGCTTGATGGTTTATAACCGAGTTTGGCTTTCGGCTTAGACATTTGCTAAGTCATAAAAGCCGGAAATTTAAAAGAGAATTTATTGTCGAGAACAGGGGTCGGCAACCTTTTAGGGGACGCGTGCCAGTCAGCAGTAGAAACTGGGCCAAGCCAACTGAGGCCAGATAAAAATGATTTGACTAGAACTTAATAATATGTCAGACTCAACCAGTAACATAATGAAGAATGCACTTGCGTTGAGATGGTGGTAAAACGTGATCTAAGCTAATTAAGCCACTGTCAAATCTACGTCAAATTTATAAACGTTCAGACTGAAAGCGTTTTTATGATAACACATGGTCCAAAAAAACAATTCATTCTGTGTGTAGACCTAAGTATTCATAATGCTGCTAAGTCTCAATATTAACATAAAATATGCATCCCAATAAAGAATCTAAACTTTGGTTGACATTTCGGTACTTGTTTAACAAAAAAAACTTGTTGGCACAATACAACGTTCACATAACCAAACATTAGCCTTTTAAACAGGACAAACGCTCGTGCACTAAACTGAGCTAACTGACTTCAACTGGCTTCGCAATGCGGCAGGCAGCTGTGCAACAATTTCCTTTTCCAGCGTGTCCGATTACAAGCGTCATTTATAAAACCACAGCCCTGACCTAAATGTAGACCAAAATTCGACCCCATTATACCTTTTTAACACGTGACTTTTCTTCGCCTTTTTCTTTACGTTTTAACCTGCCTTTCGAGCTTGTGTTTATTGCCCTTTTTAATGGTTTTACGCGCTGCTTGTTTTTAGATTTATTATACCTTTGAGAATTATACACATTTTTTTTTATACATTTGAGAAAGACACAAGTTGATGTCGAAACGTCATGCTTTACACAAATATATTGGCTTTTTTGTTTCTGGTTAGAATCTTCAAAACCGTGAATTATGTACCCAAACCTATATACTTATTCGATTATGCGCGATATTCGTGTTACTTCAACCTGAAGCAATAAATCTCGTTGTAGCCAACGTTACTAACAGCTAAAAAAATTTCGAACACAAAATCGCTTTTTGCAGTCCATATGCTGTCAAAAGTGTTTGTTGTTTTACTACCGATTTCGGTTGTAGAAAGCAACATAATATATTTGTTAGATCCTTGAAGCGTGGGAGGACAAAAAATATTTACGAGCCTTCCGGTTTTGCAGATAATTTATCCGTTAGTCATGCACAAAGTTTAACTAGAGCATTATGAGATTATTCAATTTTGTTGACCAAGCATGTAGTAGACAATAAGTGTTTTTTTATTCAGTCATATTTTTTGTCTACATGGCTCTGCAGAAATACTGGCAGTTTCAAACCAGCAACCGAATCTTTATAAAAAACAACAGACCTACAATATTTAACCAACTTTACAACTTAACAGTGTAATTATTCACCAAGGCGTGGTGACAAATTCTTATGTTAGCAATATTTTATTACGGAAGAATTCCTAAAGATAAGAAAGCAATTAACAAACTGTGCAGCAAAAAATACGAAGAAATAATATGATTATAAAAAACACAGATTTAAGTGTCGCAAAGAATACGGATTAAAATGTTTTTGTTACAAAGTAAAGTAGCACATAAGAAGAAAGTGAGTCTTTTGTGCTTTTCGTTTTTAACGATAAAATGACATGATCGGAACTTCTCGATGGTACTAAATTCAGCATGATATAGCATGTGACTGCATGATACAACTGTTTCCACCTGCTGAGCATTTGAAAGGGGAACAATTGTACTTCATGTAAAACTAAAATTTTGTAGATTTTTGACAGTGCTGACGGTTAAAGCTATTTGGGCCGGGTGGGTTTTGAAGTAACGCGACAATCTAGTTTAATTTACCCTTGTTGGGGCTTATATTTTCACATTCTACAAACCATGCGCCGTGGTAACATGCGGAATCGTGCGATGTTTCGTACACCCGTAACTTCTTACACTACAGTGTCCGGCAATTCGTTCCTATCCAGGTTTTATGAAAGAACATTTACAGACAAAATGTTTACATCTGGTGTGAGGGAACAACTGGTTCTGGTGTGATGCCATAATTTGGCATTGATCTTCCTAGGGGTAATCTGGATTATTTAAACATCTTGTAACAAGTTCCCATCGCCAGTTAGTTGTTGTTGTTTTTTCAAACTTATGGGGCAATCACTGCTGCCTAAAGTTGCTCAAAATTAGATTCCAGCTGTTATATGTGATTTACGATTTGGAGCATCTTTGTACCGACTTCTAAAGGCGTAAATGTTGCAATCTTAATGTTTTTTCAAACATTTCTGTGCAGTTTAATGTATGATAACAGCTACTTATTTAGGACCAGGACACATTGCGTAGACGCTCCCAGTTTTTCCATCAGCACGAAACTGAACAAAATCGGACGGTAACCACGGAATCGTTTCCGATTGAAATCGGAACTAGTACTGAAAGTACGTCATGTTCATAAAAGCAATTCGGGCCTGTAACAAAAGAAAATACTTCATCAAGTAGGGTGATCAGTGAAGAGCACTGAAAGCGATATAGGTCCGGTTACCGACACTTTCCCTTTGTATTGGTCTGATTGAAATAAATTAATAAATGGACAGCTGTATTGAGAATTCTTTCTATGTGCATTAGTTTGAACAAAGAAATAACTTCACGACTTTTCTGACCTAAATGCAAGTAAGTAAAAAAAAGGAATAGTATATTAGCTGCAGACCAAGGATTTATTTTTACGTCATATCTCATATTCTCTGTGCTGTTCTTCTTACCATAAGGGGTTACACTTACCCATACTTAATGGCTTCTGTATTACATAATTTAGTTTCCGTTTTAACTATCACTGTAAACTATATTGCTTGTTAATTGGCATTTTCTAACTTAATTTTCAGCGACTGCTGTTGGCCTATCGAAAAACAATCAGTTAAATCACACGCATTTATTGCCATTAGGATACAAATTAGCATAATTTATGAGAAGAACACAACATATACATAGAAGGATTATAACACCGGGGAAACGAAATTTTATTCAATACATTACCCCCCCCCCCCCCCCCCCCCCCCCCCCCCCCCCCCCCCCCCCCCCCCCCCCCACTGTAAACTATATTGCTTGTTAATTGGCATTTTCTAACTTAATTTTCTGCGGCTGCTGTTGGCCTATCGAAAAACAATAACTTAAATCACACGCATTTATTGCTATTAGGATACAAATTAGCATAATTTATTAGAAGAACATAACATATACATAGGAGGATTATAACATCGGGGAAACGAAATTTTATTCAATACATTCAACGCATTGCAGAAAAAATGAAGCCCTGAACGAAACAATTACATTTTGCTGACTTCGGTACCAAACCGCCAGCGGATATGGTGTATACGTGAGACTTTAATAACTTATCATTTTACATGTATAGGATAATGAGCAGCAGTGGCACTAAAATGGCTTCGAAGCTTTTTCCCGATGGCGATAGTATTGTAGTAGTTCATATTTTGTAAGTTTAATCGACAAA
The DNA here is from genome assembly GCA_003260075.1 of Phallusia mammillata. NCBI lineage: Eukaryota > Metazoa > Chordata > Ascidiacea > Phlebobranchia > Ascidiidae > Phallusia > Phallusia mammillata. The sequence continues at coordinate 27,019 of QLIY01001383.1, read as the reverse complement.
CTTAGACCATGTTATTACAGAATAACATCGCAATACAAACTAATGTGGGGTTGTGTTTTAGCGAAAAGAGTTGTGCGGTTGTAAATCTGTCTTGTGACAATGTTGTGTATAGCGTGCCTTAGCAGTTATTTTGAAACATTTGCGATTTTGGAACACTAACACACGGCAACATGTTATATGTTAAACTACAAAAAAACTTGTAAAACAGATATTTTGTAACACATACGACCGCAGTTGGTAATAAGCGATTGTAAATATTTTATCTTGATGAATGTCAAATGGGTTTTAGTCAAAGGACATTCTATTGTTGCCAGTATGTGAACAACACCATAGGTGCACCTGAGTGACACGTCCAGCCATGGCGCAATGAACGTAATGTATAAAAGTTCCGATAACAAGACAGGCAAACGCCCACTGACTGAGTGCAACCATAGCGTGAAAACAGAAGGGCTTGGTAAAAGAAAAGGTTAAATAGAGACAGAGATGCTAAAAACATTGACGTACAATTACAATGAGATATTATGCTGTGCATGTGCACTTGTGTGTAGTTTAAAATACACCACAAATAATAAATACCTAACTGATTTGAGTTGAGTTTATTTCGCCCCCCCCCCGGCACTAAAATGGCTTCGAAGCTTTTTCCCGATGGCGATAGTATTGTAAGTAGTTCATATATCGTAAGTTTAATCGACAAACTTAGACCATGTTGTTACAGAATAACATCGCAATACAAACTAACGTGGGGTTGTGTTTTAGCGAAAAGAGTTGCGCAGTTGTAAATCTGTCTTGTGGCAATGTTGTGTATAGCGTGCCTTAACAGCTATTTTGAAACTATTACTATTTCGAAACACCAACACACAGCAACATGTTATATGCTATACGACACAAAAACTCGTTTAAATGGATCATGGTAAAGTATGAAAAAAAACAGATATATACGTGAACAAACCATAATTGCACCTATGTGACGCGTCAAGCCGTGGCGCAATAAACGTAATGTGAAGAAATTTCCGATAACAAGACAGACAAACGTCTACAGACAGAGCGCTATCATAGCGTGAAAATAGATGGGCTTGGTGAAAAGGTTAAAAGAAGACAGAGATGCAAAAAATATGTACGTATAATTACAATGAAATATTATTTTGAGCACGTGCATGGGTATTTGTGTGTAGTTTAATATACATCAGAAATAACGAATACAAAACTGATTTGCATTGACTATGTGCAAGCAAAGATACACCGTAAACGTAAAAGTTTAACACTGGTTAAAATTGCAATAAAACGAAATGTGCGAAAAACGCCACAAAGAGCATCAATCAAGCATGCGTTTCCCAAACAACAAATCAAGTATTGACCACATTTTCTGTAATGAAACGCCACAGACATTGCTATTTTTGCCCCATCCAAACAGCCTTAGTTACGACCGACGTTTATTTTGTCTGGTATAAGACGTAGTTTTGTCAATTTGTTTTAATACAATTGGGACGATTTGTTTTGGATGAACAACTTCTGCACCTGAATTTGCTTCAGGGTTAGGGGGTTACGTTGCTTCTTTGATTTATCATCATTTTAACTCGTACATGGGAACAGTTTCTGCCTAATTAGGTCATCCATGACGCAGTACAACAGGAAGACAACGATTCCCTGCGATCCGTTCACCAGGGTGTGGATGTACATGAACACCGTGTTTGAAATGTCGTTGCCAGTTCCTGCAAAAACAAGTACCAAGTTTATTCTAATGATTTATAAAGAAATGTGTCAGTATCGTATAACATTTTCGTGAGTATGGGACCATCTCACGTTTTCATTATGCCACATTTAAAGGGTGCCGTAAAAAATATCCCAAAGATTAGGTTTAGAAACACGGTTATAAACAATTTACCAACCTGTGAAAAATGCCAACATCCATGTTCCGCCAAACATGAGAAAAAATATAATGAATGATTTTGCAGCTCTCAAAGCGTCTTCAGTTCCCGGATCTTCACCTCTGTTCCGCATCCTTCGTGAGTTAAAAATGACATGAGTCGTCTTCATGATGATCATAAAATTGATGAATAGGAGGAGAGCAAGAGGAGCGACGACCGTTAAGTAGAAGATTGACGTACCGGGATCCAGCCAGCATCTGTTATACTTAGGTATAGGTAAAACATGGTTTGCATACTTTTGACATTCTTTGTATAATGGTTGAGGCTTCATGTAGATGTTGAGGGAAATCCCAATTCCGGCAGCTGAACTAACGATGAAAAACGGAATGATCCAGCCCATCATAATGAAGACTCTAAAGCGTTCGTCGGGTTTTTGGGTTCGAAATGTGTATGGAAAAGAGGTGGCCATCAGAAGACGGAAGCCTTCCACAAGAAACCACATTCCTGAAATACAAACATTTTTTTGGAAATGAGCGATAACATACTTTCGTCTCAAAGCATGATTTAGACTTTAAGTCATTAGTATTTGAGTAAAATGTACATGTATTTCACTGGAATTAGTCCTAAAAGGTTCACTTTGATTAGCTACCACGTTATACTTATGTAATTTATAACTTACAGCACGTCAGTCGTATTAATAAGGTACATGGGTTTTGAAAACGGGCTTAAACTTGCATAGCGCCTCAACTGGCCTGATGTACTATTATCATTGAAAGCATGATGGTATACATCCTACCTAATGACAGTAAGCAATATTGGTTGGCCACAGCAAACACCATGCACGAGGTTTCATGCAGAACGACAATGTCATGGGATATGTTCACTGCGTGAAGAAGCAGAAGAGCCACTGACAAGTTGATTTGAACTGGAACCCGATCGTTTTCGCCTTTGAAATGGTGAAGGATTGCTATTGTGACTATCAATGCCATGATGGAGGCAATTTCAGTGGTGTAAGATGTGATCTGGGTTACATGATACGTTAGTTGTGAGCAAAATCGGTTTCGTAACATCTTAACAGCCTAATAAAACATTTTAGTTTTTTGCATTGCTGTTTTGTTACCTTTACGCCATTTGGTATTGTAACAGTCTCCATTGCCAAAAGTACACTAAAACGGTCAGGTGGTTGCACACGCATGTGACGTCGCCTGTAACGTCATTGGTAATGGTGGCGCAACCAAAATCTGAGTATTTCATCAATGCTACATCGAAGAAGCGACAGACGTTTTGAATCTTTCTGATCATCATGTTGCTTGTGTGTTTCATTTCTTCTTCGATCTGCTTGCAGACTGGTTGTGTTGACAGTGGGGTTACGACAAAGCTTGCGTTTCCTGGCAACTGATCGCTTCCTATCGTGCGGTTGGCCCCCCCCCCGAAATGGTGCAGGATTGCTATTGTGACTATCAATGCCACGATGGAGGCAATTTCAGTGGTGTAAGATGTGATCTGCATATCATAAAACGTTAGTGCATTTTTTTGAACAAAATCGATTTCCTATTAGCTTAACAGCCCAATAAAACATCATTAACCCCAACTATATTTTTGGTTACCTTTACGTCGTTTGGTATGGTGACAGTCTCCATTGCCATGAGGACACTAAAAATAGTCAGGTGATTGCACAGGCATGTGACTTCACCTGTTACGTCATTAGTAATGGTGGCGCAACCTAAATCTGAATACTTCCTTGAAACTGGATCGAAGAAGCGACAGACGTGTTGAAGCTTTGTGATCCTCAGGTTGCTTGTGTTTTTTATTTCCTCTACGATCTGCTTGCATACTGGTTGTGTCGACGGTGGGGTAACGGCAAAGCTTGAGTTGCCTGGCAACTGATCGCTTCCTGTCGTGCAGTTGGATGCAGGTAGGAAGCCCCCCCCCCCCAACCAGCAATAACAATAAACGATGAGTTATCTATAGCAATGTACCGTGTTAATGCAACTGAATTCGGGTTGGGTGGTTTGATTTCAGCAGTTATTGTTTGGTTTATCGTGTAGACAAACACAGCAACAACGATTCGACTAACATTAATTGTTTGTAGCGTAAATTTGATGTGAGATGATTGAAGGTCAAGAAAGGAGTTGTATGTGACTGCTTCAATGTTGGTAACCACGACATGCAACTGTGCATATGTCAGGTTGTAGGTTGTTCCGTTGGTATCGGGTTGATTACGACAAAACTCTTCAATTATGTATTCGAGATTATCAAACCCAACCCCGTCAGTCGGTTTCTGAGCTTCTAACTCTTGTAAAGCTTCTGTAAAACATGTGACAAGTTTATGAGCACTTTTATATTCGTCTTAATCCAGATAAGAATTCGTTTTATTTCCAGATTATATTTTTACACAATTTGTAACATATGTGTACATTTTTTGGATGATTCTCATGAAATCATGTTGAAATTCTAGAACATCCATATCTACTGCTTGTATTGATTAAACGGAAGCCACATAAATACTCTTTCAGAACACCATTAACGCGCATGCACATATAGCCTATCACAATAGTACTTGTTTTGCAAAAAAACAATTTTAGAGGAACCATATAGAGTTTAAGAAAACAGCCAGCCTGAAGCAGTAACAAAAAAAGGACTCCTGGATTATTATGCATAGATTTACCTGAATTCGAACAAGTTTCGGGATCGCTAAAATCAAATCCTGCAAAAACGTGTGAAAATTTTATAATTTTGTTTCTGATTTTAGATTGTAAATGACTCTTACCGATGTTTTCAAACGAATAAAGAATTGTCAAAACCGTTTTGTTTTGTTCCTTGCAAAATTCCTGTGCTGGTGTTATATCGACAAACCTTGCACATTCGGGATCTGCAACCAACCATTGAAAACCTTAGAGCGATACTTGTATTACAATGCACAACTCTAAGAGTTACCATGCTATCAGGTACATGACTTAACTTTGTATCAGACGGTCATTTGTTGGGGTTTTACCACCAAGGGTTTTGAAGCCTCGTGGTACATTAGATTTACTTTGAAGTATTACGCTCACTTTACCCCCAAGCGACTAAGTGTCACAATCGAGCAATACACAAATGAATACATTTGTTTGTTAACACAAGTGTACTTACGAATAATATTGCTGCAGTTATCAGTGCAGGATGGTTGACCATATCCAGGTCCGCATCTTGGCCCTGGAAAAGTCATTTAATAATGAACACTTTAAAAATATTCAATAAATAAGCTTTAGCTGCCAGGCATAGTATCAAGGTAATAGAACTCTTCTGGCAAATGTATTTAGTTCCAACGTTTCGACGTCCTATACAGGTCGTCTTCATCAGGGTAAATAACATGCGAAATTCATGTTAAACAGGAACCTGGGACACAGAAAAAAGACGACAATAAAACCAAAGATAAGGAAGAGGAGAAATGTGACCTTTCAAGTTTATCAGAGTGTAAAATTGAAAAAAAAATCAAGTTTTAAAGTCAGAAAAATGTCGACTGATATAGGGAAATGTTGTTCTGAACCTTAAAACCAGAGTCTCCTCATGTTTTTCAGAGGAACTGGTATCGGTTAAACTTCCTCCTGAAGACAGTCCTAGTGATAATAAACGACATGTCAGCGTTTTAGGAAGCATGGATCACAAATTAATATGCTGCCCAGATATTGAATTACTTTTAAAATGATCAAAATCAACTTATGATTTGCAACAGATTAAATGGGAAATGGTTTGACATAAATTTCGTGTTTGTGCAGAGGAAAAAACATCTCAATCAGTTTTAGGGCTAAAATAGAATCTGACAAGTACGAGGTAGGCAGCTCGCAAGCTGAATACAGGGCCGAAATAAAAAATGGAGTAGCAAATCTTGGGGATTCCGGTCCAAAATCTTAACCGGATATGCGGTTTTTGTCACTCCTCTTTCATCAGTGATGAAAAAGTGAAGCAAACACATACTCTTTATTTTAAAATTAACTGGGGTAAACGTTTTATCCACTGGCAACAATAACATTAGTATCACAGTTAAATATTTGGTCGACTTTCGAGTATGGGGGTATGTTGGAATGAATCAGTCCTAAATGAAAACTCTTTAACATTTATTTCGCAAATATACCGTTTTTTGTCAAGGACACTTTGTAAACATTATTTTTATATATTCGGCAATTGACATAACTAATCTGACGTTTCAACGTGTCGTACGGGCGTCTTCATCAGGGTGTAAACACAATGGTTGGTTTACAAATTCCTGTTTTTAAATTAATATTTAGGCCTAATCTGTTTTGTTTTAAATCAGATTCGACCGGGTCTTAGGCTTTTGGTTTCTAGTGTTGGTCACGATTTCGACCGCTTATGACGGTTTAAAGTTGAAAACGTAAATGGAAAACAAACTACCACAATATAACATTGAAATGTAGCCGCTAGTTATAGGTTGTAAAAATCATTGTAGTGTTCCTACCGTTGTATTGCATTCCATTGGTTGGATCTAAATAAGCAAAAAGGGAAAACATTACAAAGACGGATACTATGGTACAAATTAACTGGTTTTTTTGGAACATTCCATAAAACAGTCTCAAAGAAAAAGCGTGTTACAACGTGTTAATGTTAGTTACGTAAACGATGAAAAATGGCAACAGATTGCATGATTTAATGGTTTTAAAAATTCAGACACAAATCACTGTGCTTCGCAAAGGGACACCACCGCTGATACAGGATTAAGTTTGTATTCATTCGTTATTTCGGTTCGTTTTTTTTATACAATTAGCGTTAAAGTTTCAATAATATAAGTTGAAGTCTTTGCAAAATCTGATCACATAAATGCAAAACTACCTGGAAAATGTCTGATTTCTGTGTTTTTTTATAGCTTGAACACATTTTACTAACCTGTGCAAAAGATGGTACTTTCAAGAAGAGGCTCAATCACATATTTTCGCTTCGATCTAAAATTGTCTGAAACATTTTTTGTGTAATTTAAGGTAATATTTTTAAAATAAAAGAAAATAACGCATTATTAGGAACTCTTCATATACCATTAGTGTACAATGTATATGAAAAGTTCTGAGAAACATCTACTAAAGCTAATTACACAAACTGTAATATAGCCTTAAGCTTCGACGGTGCAAGATGCAAATATGCTAGTGCTATGGTTCAAAGCATGATGATTGTTAGGTGAACCGTTTCAGCTGTACATAAACTGTTCTGGTGCATCATTTGCTACATTTTTACAACCTACTGACCTTTCACACATCTGTGAACGCTTGGACATTGGGATTTCTCCGTGTAACCAGTCACTTTAGGACAAGCTTAAAAAAAGAAGTAATATGTTATGCTTCGTTGACATAAGTGTTACCTCTAGTTTATTAAACAACTTTCTGACCATTTTCTCTTCCTGTTTCGATAGGATCACACGGGTTAACACGAAAATCCATTCTTAATGTTCCATCTACAAAAACACTGATGTAGGTGCACAAGCCTATGTGTAACAAAAGTCTTTTAATGAAGCGGACATGCTTAATGTCTGACTTCACCTCGACTCTGACTACATTTCGCATAATTACACCCTTGCAAATCTAACATTAACGCATCTTTCAAAAAAATAATGTTGGGTTGCTTTATATTACGAGCTTGTACTTTTTTTTTATTCAGGACAAAGTTAGGGACTTTTAACTTTAAGAATCCTAATTGCAACTGTCTTGTTAACATGCATAAAGGAAAAGAAAATTGGAAAATTACAGGATTATTCAAAGTAATAACATGTTTGTGAAAAAATCTTGCTAACTTTAAATAAGTTACTTGTATCTACCTTCAGATTCAGTCCAACGTTCTTCGATCATGTATTGGGAATAATTTGTATGCACAGGATTCCAATTTTCGATGTTTTGAAGTTTGCAGCCTCCACCATATCCTAATGTGATCCAAATATTTAAAATTTTTATTGCATAAAAGCATGAGTCAAAGTTAGCATATTGCCGACTTTTAACAAACATTTGCACACAAGCTTGCACTTTGCAGGCAATTCATCTTCGATCAAGAACTATTGGTTTTCCTTAGGACATTATAATACAAACTGCTCAAATACCACATGAGCAATCAGGTAAGTCAATATTTCAAGTCGTTGAGTTTAAGAATTAACTTCTCGCTCATAAGTTAGGTTTATGAAGCATCAGCTAACTTACCTCCTGATAAAGCAATTGCCCCGAAAGGATAACATGCCTGTGGATAATAGGTGTAACAACATTCTGAAATATACAAGAGAAATCAGTAAAACCTTTAAAATTAGACAACAATTACTTAAACTACAATCGAACACGTTGAACTCTGGCAAATTAACTTACATGATCTTAATTACGAAATGTTTTTTTCACACTTTTACAATGAAACCAACTGATCGTATGTCAAAACCTAATTTTTGCCGAAAACACTTATTTGCTTAACTCAAATTGTACAAGTTCAAGTTTTGTGCTAACCTTTCGTCGCCGGTTGGAAGTTAAATTCGATTGCAAAAATTCCATTATGAAAAAAGCTTGTGTAAGTTATATGAAGGAGTTGTTAATTGATACACACGAAACATTTGTTACATAGATCAATGCAATCTGTTTCATTGATACAACTCCATTCGGGTTTAAGAATTTCCGGAACTGAACTTTGGTTGGTGCAGTAAATCATCCTGTACCCTGAACAAAAACAAAAAAGATTTATTGGGCAACTTTTAAATGCAAATCAGAAAACAGCAAGTAACTTTAATCCTTATTTAGCAAGCTTAGCAGACAGTTGAAAAAACGTGGGATTAAATATATATATTTGCGTCATTGTTTGCATGAGAACCTGACTATGAATAATATGGAACCAGCAAGGTTTGCAAAAAACATTGTGCATTTGTTTATACGTGCATTAGGAGATGAAAAAATATTTGAACTAACCTTCAATTTGCAGAAGAAAGCATGCAAAAATAAGCAGCAATGATACCATATGCATTTCGTTCAGATTATCAAACATCTAAACTCAATGTTAGCAAACACCACAAATCAATAAAATATTTTTTTAACAGTTGACTATCAGATGTTTTATGGAGTAATTATCTCATACCGAAAACTCAGTTGGTCAAAATCATGTACGTAAAAAAAGATCAAGTTCTTGGATACGTTAAATTTATCTAGCCGTACATAGCAAGCATTTATTAGAGATAAACACAGTTATTTTTAGCGCTTGTTTCACACACGACTTCATACAATAAAGACTTTTTATCCAGCATCCAACATACTACCATTACTTTATCCGCTGGATCGTAGGGTTTAAGCAAGCTTCTCTGAAATTTTTATACATATGCCACTTTTTAGCTTTATATAGGGTATTTGACCAGTCAATATACAACAACCCATAAATTCAGTTAATAAATTCGCGTTAGGCGTGTGAAACAGTGATTTAATTTTGATACAAATTAATGTTCCAATACCTTCATTCACTATACGCTTTTATCACTACCCGCTACAAAGAAAACTGATTTCAATGTTGTTGTTTCTGTTTATGGATGAGCACGTAGACGTTGATAATAGAAAGTAATTTGTAGTAATTTACGAGAAATTCGAGCGCGTCGTGCCTACGTGGACCTGCAGACATATCGCTATCCACAAATTTAAGAAGTGAGCAGTACACTCAATTGGTACCACCGTTCCTTTCCACGTCACAACCGCTCTACAGAGCTAATTGGGCAAACAAAAGATAACAAATTTTTTTTGTCTCAATATAACATTTAGTCATCTGTCTGCACCATTCACGTTTCTGTAAACCTGCGTAAATGAGCGCTGTCAAACCAATTGCGAGAAATAATGTACATTTGATAACAAGGCCCCGCATTTGCCTATTTTCTCCGAATCTCAACACTCCTGATATGGTTTGTAGATACATATTTGCACCCAAGCTATTCCGGTGCCGTTGTTGTAATGTGTGTTCCAAATTGGGACGAAACAGTTATCTAGTGGAATACCAACCTACTACCTTTCAAGCGACCGAATCGGTGTCGCACGTGATTTAAATCTTTGCACGTGCGACACCGANTTAGTAAACTCAAAATTAAAATTGAATGTAATTTTTGTTAACAATAAAGTGGTCTACGAGTGGTTTATTTTGGTTGGGCAAGTCATTCATGGCTAAAACAAGTTAAGAAGCATGTCTTAGGCCAGAGGTGTCCTAGGCCGAAAACAAACTTAGGTAAGTCGAATGCCGGACATAAACGTACAAATTAACCAACCCAAAATGAAGAAGAAAACCATTTCATGTTTGTGAGAAAAGCATGGCTACTTTAAATATTTATTCCTACCTTCAGACTCTGTCCAGTGTTCTGAGATCGAATATTTGGAATAGTTTGTATTTACAGAATTCCAATTTTCGATGTTTTTTAGTCTGCAAACGTCATCATTTCCTATTAACACCAACAAAGGTTATTTCCAAATAGAAGTTAAATAGTTCAATGGTTTGATTTTACTACATTGGCAAATCATGTTCAAACTTCGTAATATTTCCTTTCGCAGTTAATTAGTTTTAGATACAACTTTGTAATCTGCTGTTTACGCGCTTTAACCGTACGCTTTGTCCTGTGATTGTTGCAAGAGCACCTGCGCACAACTTACCGCCTATAACCACAATACATATGAAACCGCAATGCTTTACTAAAACCCTCTTTGTTGTATTTTTTCTAGCCTTCGATCTATTCAGTCATTCTGTATTTTTCTTGTGATTTAATCCTTTTTTGCTGATTACATTGGCGTGTTATAATGTTTTGTCAAAAAGTTACAAATTATAAAACCTAAGGTAAGAAGGCCCCTAAAAAATAACATATAACTGTAAATCTCCTAACAGTAACAAACAAACGACCGCTTGACAGTCGGTCACCAATGAAACTAAAAAAACACGTGCCAAAAACTTATTATTAGGACTTTCATCTCCACAAGAAAGCAAAAAAGGCGTGGATACCAGTCGATTTTACTTTTTGGATACCAGTCGATTTTACTAAAAAACACTACAGAAAATGCCAAACATTTGTTAGGCCTCATTGCCACCAATGGCTGACAAACAAAACCGTTATAAAATTTATATGAAGTAATTCCTTTTCCGGATTGAATAATGCTCCAATCAAACTACAATGCCCCCCTACCGAAATCTTTAAAAAATATTTCATTCCGACAACAAAACATTTCTATTTTTGTAAGCATTTTTTTTTAATTATAAAAAGTTGTAAGTTCAAAAAAACACATTCAAATTTGGATTGGTCGCAGCAACTAATATACAAAACTTGCTGGTCCAAACCTTTGCAAATTGTTGTAAGTTTGCATAAATATTGAATTAGATCATAGTGGAAACATTTTTTCTTGTATAACCAAAATTTTGAGCAATGGGCTTATTACCTTCCTTTACAAAAAGACAAGACACTTGTTTTCAGGACTCCGTACTGTCAAGATCAGGAGCTTGGGAGGTATTAGGGATGGTGGTATCCGTTAAATTTGAGCTGGCGCAATTAAACTAATTTAAACGCAGCCATTACGGACTTATTCTCGACCAAAAAGCCTGACACCAAAATATAAATAGGTACTGGTTACCATAGGCGCCGAACACGGGTATGCCGGGTATGCCAGGCATACCCGGACGAAAACCTCGGGTATGCCGCATACCCGAGAATTGGACCAACGTTAGTCATGCGTTTATGGAAATTATTGTGATATGATTCAACCCATGAACTGTTCGCTGTGATTACAATTGTTAGTCATGCGTTTATGGAAATTATTGTGATATGATTCNTATCGTAATGTTTTCTGTCTTGTCTGTGATGTCACAAACCGTCTTTGGATCGTTGTTATGTGTAATTTTGCATACCTAATAGGCTAAAATCAGCTTTCGTATTGCTAAAATACACCTTCAGGCTTAAGGTCCGCGAGTCCTCGATATAATGGCAAAGTAAACGTTTTGAAAAAACAATGAAAAAGTTTGAAAACCACCAAGTTAGAAAGTTGTTACATTAAAAAGAATCGTGACTGCACTATTGTACTATAAGAAACAATGGTTTTGCATTTTTTCTATGGCATTCTTTGATTTTTATAGGGCCGCGAAATATCAAAATAATTGCAAAGGGTCCACCGGGCAAAATTTTTATAAAAGTTTGGGAACCGCTGTGCTAGAGTTATGTGCACTTTAACTCGGCACGCTCGCTTTTTGCAGTCGATGAACATTCCACGTGTCTTGCGATGTAATCATCGGTGTTGTAGAGGCAGCGATAGCCGCACTGAATAGCAGTTGTAGGGGCAGCGATTGCCGTACATGCTTTTACTCTTGCCAGAGAGCGAGGGTGTTATACGTTAAAATTGCTCACCCATATATATTTCATCAGACGTTTGAAGACATGATAGGACAGTAGTTTCGGAACGCTTGCTTGTCCGCAACCTGGCCAGAAATTGACGTGACAAACAAATGTCTTTAAGCAAGTTGTCTTGCTCTACACCTCGTGTCAAATCGCTGTACCTGTTAATTCGATTGCACACGCGTCGAGAATTCTCGGTGTGATCAGTTGCGGTTCGTCTATTTACCCATATAGGGTCTTGTTGCAAAAGGCTCGACGCGACTCATAGCACATAGAAAATGACTTATTCCTGCGAGCCTTTGTACTCAAGATAGAGTAAATTGGCAACTTTTTTGTGTAAAAAGGTCGACAGAGCAGACAGTTTCTACTCAGCTAGTTGCTTTGGTTGACTTTAGAGTAGATTGTTTCTACTGAACTAGTTCTTTTGTTTCGTGATCAATAATAGAGCAGATAGTTTCCACTCGTTAGTTGCTTTGTAATCATCGACGTGGTAGTCACAAGTTGTGACAGCGTGGTCGACATGTTTTGTTTAACCTCGTTAATTTCCTGATTTAAATATTGCGTCGAGCTACTTGGTGCAGTTGAACGAAACTCCTCGGAATTTGACTCGTCTGTGGAGAACAAAATGACATCTGTGGTTTTGGTCTTTGTATCGTCTTCAGCAGAACGAGCCATTCTGCTCTTGCTGCGAGTATTCGCTGCAGGACTACTACTTAATGTGTCTTTCTTTTGCGACACACTTCTTCTGCTATTTGGAGATGATAGTAACGTTTGTTAAGCTAACCGACATCAACAGGCTTCGCAAAGTTGCAGTCAGCTGTGCAACAATTTCCTTTTGCAGCGTGTTCGACTGCAAGCCTCGCTTATATCAGTCCGAAACTGTCCCCAAAAATGTCACACTCAACGGACAACAGAATACGGCATAAAATTTCCAATCAGAAAACACTAAAAAAAGTTTGTAATGTTGTTAAGTCGATTTGTCACTAAAGCTTCACAAGAAGTTATCTGGGCAAAATAAGCGACTGTCATATCCACGTCAAATTTCCGTAACCAGTCGGTATGAAAGCGTTTTTATGTTAACATGTTACCATAATTTTTGCGTCGATACGTTATCAACTTGTTTCACCTTAGTCATTTGTGTCTTGTATTGTCTTTGGTTTATTAAGTTTGTTTATCAAGAGTTGTTTTCTGTGTATGTGCTTATTTTCCTAAAACGTTAATTAGTTATCTTAATTTCACGAAATGTTTTTCATGTTTTTCACTTTAATTCCGCTTCACATCTTTTTGTTACGTTCACGTTACCTTTTGACTGTTTGATTGCTTTTCAGTTAACGGTTTGATTGTTTTCCTTTATACGAGGATTTAACCCACGGCACAACTTGTGTTCACTGCACTTTTTTACTCTTCCCCTGTCGTTGCATTTCGTAGCATTCCGGCTACAATACCAGATGTAACCTTCTAAAGTATGCCGCTAGAACAGTGATAATTAACCGGTGGGTTTTGACTACGTGACTCGTAATTTCCTCTTTTCTCCTTTGTAAGTTCTGTCGTGAGCTTTCCCCCCCCCCCCCCATTCGTGTGTTTTCAAGTCCTTTTGCGGGCAACGTGCTGTGACCAGGAGTTCTTCCCCGGCTGTCGTACTGTTCAGTTGTGTTGATTTTTGCGCAGCGCAGTGACTTTGTAAACTTTCTACAGCTTGTTTTATTTAGTGTTTTTTAAAAAAAGGCAGCAGTGCTCGAACGCGTCTAAACTAGGGTTTTTCGTACCTAGCCGTTAGTGCAGTGTTCGAAGGCTTTTGGCAATCATTAAATTGGGCGCCACAAACAAATGCCGAAAAGACAAACACCATTCGTTCTGTGTGCAGAGCAAAGTTTTTGTAATGCTGCGATGTCTGAACGTTGACATTAAGTAAATTCTATTAAATTCCAATGCACAAACGACGCTTTGACTGACTTTTCTATACTTATTAAACTACTTGGCGTAACAGGACAAATACCTACGCGATTAAATATCTGCAAAGTTTTATTCTTGACTGAAATGCACACAAATGTCCTAAAAGTAAATTCGGCCATTCAACACTGCGACATTTGTTTACGAACATACAACGATGGATTCTGTACTGTATGCGTCATCATAATGTAACAACGAAACGTATCTTTGTACACAAGTTACATCAACTTTGTCTTTGGTGTGAATCAACATGTGTTTTTTCAAGTGTTCGCCACGGCGAAATCTATTTTCGCACACAACTCATCGATGTGGTTTCTCTTTAGTGTGGATCAACATGTGTCTTTTTAATATTCCACATTGGCGAAACCGTTTCTCACAAACAACACATTGATAGGGTTTCTCTTTAGTGTGAATCAACATGTGTGTTTTCAAATGTCCACTATGGCGAAATTTTTTTTCACAAACATTACATCGATGAGGTTTATCATTGGTGTGAATCAACATGTGTGATTTCAAATGTCCACCATGGCGAAATTTCTTCTCGCAAATATCACATCGATGTGGTTTCTCATTGGTGTGGATCAGCATGTGTTTTTTCAATATCCCCCCTTCGCGAAACCTTTTTCCACAAACAACACACTGATGGGGTTTTTCTTTAGTGTGAATCAACATGTGTGTTTTCAAATGGCCACCATGGCGAAATGTTTTTTCACAAACATCACATCGATATGGTTTCTCATTGGTGTGAATCAACATGTGCGATTTTAAATGTCCACCACGAAGAAATCTTTTTCCACAAACATCGCATTGATGAGATTTTTCCTTGGTATGTGTCAGCATGTGTGTTTTTAAATGTCTTGGGCTAAACCTTTTTTCACAAACATCACATCGATGGAACTTCGTTTTAATGTGATTGAACATGTTTCTTTCAAAAAATTAAACTTACCTAATGTTTTGCAATCAAGAATGCTACGTTGAATAACAAAGAAAGTTACATAATTTGTAAGGCTGCGAAGTCTAAATGCAATTACACACCAAGACCGTTTTAAGTCTGAAATAAAATTACAATTTATAAACCCCGAAACTAAAGTCAAACCAGTAGAACTAAACCGCGCAAACCAAATTGTCGAACGAAATTGGCATCAACTGGCATTGCATTGTGGCAGTTAGTTGTGCAACAATTTCCGTTTCCAGTTTGTTCGATTGCAGGGTTATTGGCGTTATTTATATTGGGCACAAACTGGGCCAAGCAACTGATCGAACATATTTCACATTTGCTGGCAAAATAGCTGAATCGTTTGTACGCTACTTGTAAAGCGACATGCTCAACCATAGACGAATCAAAAAAGTGCGTCGTTCTATTTAACAAAAGTGTGTATGCGCAACAAATGTGTAATCAAGAAACGAAATTGCACTTGTAAACAAGTATGTAGTATTGGTACACAATTCATGGCTTTGAAGACTCTAACAAGGAACAAACAAGACCCCGCCTTACTGCTTTTACTGGTTTTAAATGCTGATTGTTTTTTACACTTATTTGGTTTAAAAATCACTCACGGTGCTTTCGCAACGTCATGTTCTTCACAAAATGGTTAATGCCATATATCAATAATTGGCTTAACAAATGTACGCACCACGGAAAAATATGTGCACAAATGTGTTATTTTATGTATTTCAGTGCCTCAACGTTTTGAACAGACATGTTAGTATAAATTTCCTGCAAATTAAAAGTTCATGTACAGTCATCTTACGCGCTCGACTTAACCACAACAAACCACTGGTGAAATATTAAACCTGTGTGTTGTAAGCAAAGAAAACCAACCAATAAATCTTTCTAAACTAGCTGGTGAAAATCCCTCAACTGGGCTACTGCTACCAGTTGTTGCTCTTACACGAAGTACTTTAAACAGTAATCAATTGCGCAGCTGCGACTTTCGTCGTTTGCACGTTTTTGTATTGCAGGAAGCAATTGACTAGTTTCACTCAGGTCATGCAGTCAGGGACGAATTAAATGCTGCTTGTAGCGTTTTTTTTTTTCAAGGAAACGTTTGGCTGCCAATGCTTTGTCTGCTTTTTGAATTCCAATTTAGCTGTCAACTATGTGTGATGTTACACACTCATTCAGCCACAGTGACGCATGTGAAGGCCGCGGTGATTGTCATTCGACTTTTGGTAGGATTACCACTTAGCATGTCAGTTGGTATATTGCAAGAACGGTAATGACTCTTGTCATGTGTTTCAATCCCACTACATCCCATCTCATCTATGATATCTGCAAAACGTAAACACATAAACATTGTACCGGCCGTAATTTATTCAAAAATCTGTGCAGCCTGGATCTGCAACGACCGCTGCACTAGGGGGATTCCTAAGTTGTCTCGAACGCAACACTGCCTGCCTGACGGATACGAATTCCTCCTCGATTGCACAACAGCATTGGTTCTCTGTTAAACTAACAGAAACGTGTCACAAACCGGCAATAATACGCACATTCAATATGGCCGATAAACTTACACAAAGAAATATGTTTCATTAAGAAAGTCAACACCTCTTACACAAAACTCATACACAAATATTATCAAGACATTTAACTAACAAAATTTACACATTCAATTACGTACCAACTTGTTAGGAGTCCAGAACTGATTTACGGGCACTTTGACAAAATAAGACGTTTCAGCATTTCAATAAACTTAGCAATCATGCTTAATTAGCTGCACATAATACACTACAATGTTAGCACATAAATATCCATAAAAAAACTACTTTAGATCCACCACAAACTGCAACTACTAAAAAGCCTGCTCACAGCACAGAAATAAACTGTAAAACGTGGTCAGGACAAGATTGCGACACTAATGACATCACACACATTGTTACGTTTGGAGATTTCTAACCAATCATGGTAGTCGCCTTGTTACGTCATAGTCAATAAAGTCAGGTCACTGACATGAACTAGAAACAGGGAAAGAAAGCACATACAAGTCATATCTCGCTGTAACATGTATTTTTGTGCCAGAGGGTGGAAATGCCCACCCTAACCACCACACGGTGGAAAATTCCACTCTATCATTTGGGGTGGAGTGGCTTTCTCCACCCTTTCAGTATCATAGGGTGGAAATTTCCACGCTATAAACCTACTGATTTTGGTGTTGGTGGAAAATTCCACGCTTAGGAGTTTTATTTCCAACTTTTTTCAAAATATGGTGGAAATTACCACTATTTTTAACAAATTTTCACCCCGAGGTTGATTATTACAACCTCCAAATTTTACAGTGCGAGTTTGGCTTTCGGGTTTAGAAAGCAACAATATACATTTGCCAAGTTCTTACAGCGTGAGTGGACCCCGGGAATGAGTTGCAAGCGTTCGGTTTTGCAGACAGTTCATACAACCAATGTTCATAATATTCAATAAATGTAACTACCATTAAAACTAAACTTCATTAAAAACCACTGTACATTTGATTCATTGTCCAACACATTGCCATATTTTAAATGTTTAATATGACTCAACAACGGGTTGACACAGTTCGGTATTCGGTTTTTAAATTGCCCCTTGATGAGGAGATGTAATAAGACGGTACTGTTTAGTGTAATGGAGGTACAGGTGGCATATACCTACAGGCGTTAAGAAATTTACTAAACTTTTATGCACATGTGGTTACCGATTAACATCATTTGGGGAGATAGCTGATTGGTTTGTTGGAAAAATATGTTGAGTTTTTGAAAAATATGTGTTGTTTACTAGTTTTGTTAAGTTAGTGTTGTACAAATACAGCGATAATTTTTTTCTAATGGAATTTTTTTAGCTAACTCTGTGAAATTCTGTATTACACCCGGCAAGAAAGTTAAAAAGATATGTTCGCTTGGTGAGGTTTGAATTTGAAAGTTATTTTGATTGATGCATGTCATAAAGTATCCACCTTGGCGAGATCTTTTACCACCTTGGTTAAAAGGCTAAACGACCACATTGGTTTTCAAAGGCGGGATAAAAACACGTTGAAACTCTTATATATGGGTCATCTCAATTCTAAAACAGGAGTGTGTAACCTTTCCAAGTTGAACGTGTAACGATTTTAATGTCGTGCACATGTTGTAAATCACAAGTAAAGTATTCAGTTTTAAACATGAACAATTTAATTTATTACGTATTTTTTT
>QLIY01001382.1:3184-35581 GCA_003260075.1 Phallusia mammillata | reverse complement strand
TCAGCCTGTGGTGTGCCATTTCTAAATCTATGTATTTGTGTGCAAGGTAATACTATTCCAACATGAATAAAATGCTGATTATTATGGTTTCTTTGACAAATAACAGCCAGTGACCAAGTGTTGTCAGTGTTAATCTTAGAATGTCTTGTTGCTTTAGTGAATTAAAGTTTATTACAGAGCAGGAAGCTAAAAACTGCAGGACAATATACATGATTAAAAATTGGAAAAGCCTCACATACTTTAAGAGTTTGTAACCTAAAAAAGTCAAAGGTTAATATAGGTATTTATAATTAACACTGCCATACAATTTTCTGTTTTAATTTTCATAATCTTTGTTAATTTTAAGTTATTATTTTCCAGATAGAGTTTATGTGATTTAAAAATGGCTTCAGCACTAGAACCACTGGTTAACCGAATTGTGTCGGTTATAACATCTGATGGACGGATGATTGTGGGAATGCTGAAGGGTTTCGACCAAACAATCAACCTGATTCTCGACGAGAGTCATGAAANAACAGGTTTATTGGAAGGTTCCGATTTTCGAGAGTGTGTTAACTATATTGAGGAATGCATCCACCGACAATACGACATGCTCCTCACATTAAGACTTCTATGTTTGCTCTCTTGCACTACTAGTGGCCTGCTACCCAAGGATTACAATAATCTCAAACACAAGTTTCTTCACAGCTACGGGTTCGAACACATGTTGCTGTTGTGCATTAGTTGAGTTCAAGGTCAAAGGAATTGACAGAAGGACAAAACCTCCGCTTCCCTAACAAATAGGGAGAAAGACTAAAGTTGAAGGAATTTTTACACACTCAAAGTCAGAAAACCATCAATCATATTTGTGTTGTTTTATCTCATGCAACATGACAGACGATTCCTGTTGTGTTTGCATTTCACCCAAATACCATCACTCTTTTTTCTTGTACTGTTTTTTTCGCAATCACAAACTCTACTGCTAAATTTTTTAAACAGGATATAAAACTCTGGTTTAACCAGAAAAAAAGTAATTTCCATTCACTGTACTCTTTTCTATCCTTGACTTGTTAGGAATATTTTGGTGGATTGGATTTGTGTTTTACAATAATTTTTTGCCTTTTTGTATCACAGAATCACATAGGTGCAATCAGATTTGTTAATATGGAATCGTTCCCCGATGTTCGAATTCTAAAGGCTCAAGCGAGGGAGCAGTTTACAATCTTGTTGGGAAATTTCTATGGAAAGAAAGACTTGGTGATAGATCCATCATTGATGACTGTCCTCGATCGAATCACTGGTCTGCAGTTTTTGAAAGAGAAAGGAGTCGACAAAGTTTATAAACTGGAACACAAGGAAATTCTCGGTGGTGGCAATAAAAGGGTTTACATTGTGCGACCAAGTGTGAAGGCAATGCGACATATTGCAGCTCACATACATTCCGATCGAAGAGCAGGTATTTTATGATAACTTGAACTGTTTTTAATCATTCTACATTAGGCCTACCATATTTCCATCCCCAAAAAGGAGTATACATTATTGAAAAGAACATACATTAAGGCCCCCCCAAAAAAAATTGCATAAGTTTAACATTCATCACAACACTAAAGTAAGCTTATATTTTTTTTTTAAATGAAAAATCCACCTGTATTCTTTTAAAAATAAGCGGAAGATGTATATTTGGCTGTTTTCAAAGGCATAATTGTCACATATATGTATTTGGTAAATCAGAAATTGTTAATAAAAGAGGACATTTGGGCACTTTTTCTTGTCCTCTGAACACAACTTGTTTTTTTGTTACAAAAGAGGACATGTCCCCCAAAACAGAGACTTATTTAAGGCTTATACTACATGCATGCTATGATTTATCTTCATTTCTCCTAATGCGTATCTGCCAGTTAATTTACAGTAACTCTGAAGAGCACAAAAAACAATATGTTTAACTTACTTTAATATTTCTTACCAAAATCTTAGGGCCAAACAGTTTTTACAGTAGTGTATAACTTTTAAAAGTTTAAAAAATTAATCCTGTATTTAATATTGTTTTATTAATCTATTAGATTTTTGCAAAACAAACTGTTTTTTCAGTTTGTACTGCAATTGTTAATTCAAACGCTTGACAGTGATGTTAAATAATAATGTAAAACTGTTTATCTCAGTTGATAATTTTCAGCATCTTAAACAAATGTCTGTTTTCTCACATTTTCACAGAAAAAATGCGAGCATATAAGATTTTTATGGTCCCACGTTGTCTACATGTTTGTGAGTCGATTCTTGAACAGGAAGGAGTGTTTGGTCCAAATTTAATCGAAGATTTAAACATTGGATTTATTCCCTTGGATCAAGACATTATTTCTCTTGAAAACCCTGCACTTTTGAATTCAGTTTTTATGGTGAGTAACAACTGTTTTTGCCAGAAAGTGTGCAGCTGTACTACTCTAAACAATAGTTTTGATGCCTATTAACCAATCTCCTTGGTAATATGACCTTAAAATCACTCAATAGGCTTTTTGAATTTGGATAAAGCATGCATATTGCGTACTTACCCTGTACTCGGTATCGATGGTATCGAACGATTTCAGTGGTATCGATACTCGTACTCGGTATCGAAATATTTTGTCTCTATTTTCGATACCAACCTGCGAAACAAAGGTCAATTTACACCATAAGAATACAGGCAACTTCTTGCCAATATTTGCTTCGATTCACACCATAAGAATACAGGCAACTTTATGCCAATATTTGCTTCAGACAGCACAAAAGTGAAAAAAGTTCTGCCAATTTACGTATATTTTTTCGCTATCACGTGGAGATTACATTTTTCGGCATGTGTGAGTGCATGCCTGTACCCAGACCATGGCAGATAAATTAGCCAATAATATACAACTAAGTACAACACTAGACTTAAGTACACGGTAATCGTACTCGGTATCGAAGGTATATACATGTGGTACTCGGTTTAAAAACTGGTTTCGTCCCATTATTAACTTCCATTGTGGTTGCTGATTATTGCACTGTTGGCAACACATAAAAATGTCCTGCCGGTTGGTTTACCTTTGTCAACAAATGTGTCAGTTGGTAATAAGTTGGATTGGTTGGCATAATCACCTTGTGTTCACAAGGTCATGGGTGCTAATCCTATCTCAGCCACTTGCATTTGCTTGAGCAAGAAATGTGTGGCATTACCTTGGTCCAGTTGAACCTGAACTAAATTGCTGACATTAAAGTAAAAAATTCAAAGATTGATTCAACAAACCTAACAAGCAGCTGGATGGGGACTCACTGTAACAGATTGGGGGGGGGGGGGGGGGGGGGGGGGGGGGGGGGGGGGGGGGGGGGGGGGGGGGGGGGGGGGGGGGGGGGGGGGGGGGGGGGGGGGGGGGGGGAACCACCAAGTTGTGCACTTTTATGTTTGACTTATATCAGTTAACCAACAAGCTGTCAAAATGCAAAATCAAACCCTTACTTAGCATGAAAACAGACACTTTGCAAGAATGATCCATCTCAAATTTAGCTACATTTGAACACTGTCAATAATATTGTTGAACCCTTCTGCAATTTTCACCAGAAAACCGATAAACCACAGACCTCTAGGCCTATGGAAGGAATTATAGCAGATCTCTAATAGGCCTTGCCAAGTAGGATTGCACATAACACTGCTTTAGGGCTAATGGCAGTGGTGAATACTTGTTCATCTCAGCCATAAAATCATGTACACATAAAATCTGATGCATAATGTGTGAGAAGTTGCAGCAATTTTTCATTTTAAAGAAGGTCATTGTTTACAAGTTCTTAGGCACACTGACAGTGCAACTACAGGGCACAGTGGTTTGGTGTGTTTGCCATGAGACCCTGAGTATTACACAAGAATAAATCTGTCATTACTTTATCTTTCAGGAAGGTGATTTTACGTGGCTCCACACCGTTGCCCACTCGATAGTCGGTCTTCAAACGACCTTCGGCACTATTCCGAATGTCTACGGCCAAGGTCATGCTGCAAAGATTGTGGAAAGCCTCACCAACACGTTGACATCGGAACTTGGTGAAAAAAAATCCCCTTTGCAGCATCAAATTGGTCACTTGGTGGTGCTAGACAGGGATGTTGATTATGTTACACCGCTTTGTTCACAGGTAGACTGATATGTGTTTGCTAGGAAGCAAAAAAATGTTAATCAATGTCTGGTTGTGCTACAATGTATGTGGGAACTAAAATGATTTTCAGTTTGTCATAATCCTCACTTTAATCACATATAAATTTGGTCCAGACTTTCACAAATATACTGCGTGGGTGCTCGCCTCTTTATGCTGCAAAGACGCAAAAATTTACTCTAAAAATAAATGTTTTAAACATAACAATGAGTTTTGTTATGTTATGTCACAACAACCAAGCTACTGCTCTAAATAAATAAATAAACTGCAAATTGAAATCAGTGTTTGCTATGGGATTGTGCACATATTCTATCATATACTTTTGGCTTTTTGAAAAAAAAAATGTTTTTTCAGGTAACATACGAAGGTTTGTTGGACGACATTTTTGAGATAAAATGTGGAGTTGTTGATTTTGGTCCAGAAGTTACAAAAACTGAGAAAAGTGTGAAAACCATGTTGAACTCTGAGGATTCACTTTTTAGTGAAATCCGAGACAGGTCTTTTTGCTAAACAAGCATTTTTTAACTGTGTGTGATAATTATTTGTGATAAAAATGCTGGTTTGTTCCATGCATTTGCTCAAGGGGGGGGGGGGGGGGGGGGGGGGGGGGGGGTTTTAAGTGTATTCTAATTTACACACATGTTAGATATTTATAAATTAAAGGTTCATGAAGTTTGACCACAAATGACCCAGCTGATTCCCTACAGGCCTCCAAAATGTAAAATTTACAAGCCCTAATGTGCTAAAATTTTAACATCTGTTTGTAGTGGTTTCCTTGTTTAGTATTTAAAAGTTTAGTCTGATCAGTCGACTGGTCACCTTTCCAGCCCCAAATATGTAAACCTTCAGACACTATAGTACAGAAATCCCAAGGGATTAAATCACCGGTGTAGATTGTGGTGGTTCAATGCAGAGCAGGAGGTCTCTGTTTTGGTCAGACATTTTATTCGGCTGCCATTTTGGTAATTGAAAATGATTCTTAAACTCGATAAACTGTATTTTGCTTTGTTATATGTAAGACAAAACGTTTAACATTAAGGTCAAAAAAATAATTAGACAAAAGCCGCCTTCAATGATCATTTTACTGTCATTGTCCACTTAACCATCTGATTGATCTGTGTTATAACTTTTGTGATCGTTCTTCCACAGACACTTCACTAATGTTTTTCCATACCTGAGTGCAAGGGCAAAAGAAATTCAGGCCAATTATGATAAAAGTCACAGCATGGAACTCAAGGACCTGAAGGTAAAATCACTTTTCACTTCACGATATTTATATTTAATCCAAATCCATGTTGTTGAATTACCAAATTATAATATGGTGTAGCTGCAGCGCATTCAGTTTTTATCCACCAATTGTGCCCTTACCTATTATCCATAACTTCATCACGATTTTGCGCAGCTATTTCTGGCTTGGTGATCGTTTTAATACAAGTATCTGTTCTTTCACAGATGGTGCTATACACTGTATTGTATACCCCATTTTATCAAAAGTTTATTTTTGCAACTATTTAATGATGGTTAGAGCTATTGGGTTGGGGGGTTTGAAATTGAAATGACAGCACAATCTGGTCTCTTTGCCTGTTTATTTACCCTTGTTGGAGCTTACCTTCTTACATTTCGCAAACCATGTGCCATACCATGTAGTTTACCTTCCAGTATCACATGGTATCTAGTACCACACATCTTCACCAAGTGAAATAAACTGAACTCAATCAAAGTTGCAAATTTTTTTGTCAAGACGTTTGTTTCGAGCGAACTGAAAGGTTTGAAGCAAGAACATCGGTCACTTACTCTTCACATCGGAGCGAGTGAGGTCATCATGAAGCACAAAACCAAGGGCTCACTGCGACGCGGAGATTTGCAAGATATACTTCATATTGAACACAGTATGTATTTGTCATGCTGTACATGTTACTTATTAAAGATGGACAAAGAGAATATTCCAGAATACTAAAACCTTTTTTTCTTTTGCCCCATTAAGCCTGTTTTCTTATCTGGCTATTTATCCACTGCCTTTCAAATTTGTTTGGGACATGTTAACAAACTACTGCAATTTAAGAAATATATACCTTGTATAAACACAATGTCTGTATGCGGTTTAAATTTGACCATTATTATGGCATTTGTACTCATGTTATAATATAGGGGGGGGGGCCTTGTATAAACACAATGTCTGTATGTGCGTTTAAATTTGACCATTATTATGGCATTTGTACTCATGTTATAATATACCCTAAAAAATTACAAAGTTTTTGTGGTTTTATAGCAACCACTCAACACAGTATAACCAGTGATGTATTTTGTTTCACAACATCAAGTTTCACACAGAAATTTTAATGAATGTTTCCATTCCGAAACTGTACCAAAACTTCCATATGTTCTGTTTATTTGTGACAAAACTGGCCAACAACTAGGAAAAAGATTTTAAAAAAAGATATTGTGTGGTAATATCGATTCACTTCAGACCGATTTTCTGTTTGAGCAAGGCATTAAAATGCCCTATGGGACAATGCTTACGTGTTTGTTACTTTTTCAAACTTTTCCAGTGTTTCAAAATGTATGTAATCATTAACCCTTGCATCAGTCTATTGGTGTTTTGCAAGTTTTTAAACCTTAATTTAAGTCAAAACTATCTGTTTTACAGC
Organism: Phallusia mammillata; assembly: GCA_003260075.1. NCBI lineage: Eukaryota > Metazoa > Chordata > Ascidiacea > Phlebobranchia > Ascidiidae > Phallusia > Phallusia mammillata. The sequence goes on along the minus strand of QLIY01001382.1, from coordinate 28,805 downwards.
TAAGTGTGTTGGCAAAATCTCTACTATGTTTTCCTTTCAACAGGTTTATTGGAAGGTTCCGATTTTCGAGAGTGTGTTAACTATATTGAGGAATGCATCCACCGACAATACGACATGCTCCTCACATTAAGACTTCTATGTTTGCTCTCTTGCACTACTAGTGGCCTGCTACCCAAGGATTACAATAATCTCAAACACAAGTTTCTTCACAGCTACGGGTTCGAGCACATGTTGACCTTCTTTAACCTCAAAAAGGTACAGAAATGTTTGTTATGTCACAATGTCTCTGTGTGTGGTAATAATAGAGTAGATCAGTGGTTCTCAACTCATTGTAGGCCATGGACCACCAGTTCAATTCAATTTTCTTGCTGAATATTCAATAAATTATATGCAACTATTTCCAGTGTATCTATATAATTAACGTCCTGTGGTCCACCTGAAAAGTCATCGTAGAACACTGGTTCTCAACTCGTTTTAGGCTATGGACCACCAGTTGCATTTAATGAACATTGTGGACCAGTCCATTGTTAAGTACGGATAAAGAAAGCATCCACAACAAGCATATTAACTTGAAACATATTTTTTCAATACAGAATTTCGAGGAGTGATATCAATTACCTGACAGCTGACAATAAATGGCCAATAACTTTGATGAGTTTTTTTTCCTGCTGAATATTCAATAAATTATATGCAACCATTTCCAGTGTATCTATATTACCAAATACAATTAACGTCCTGTTGACCATCCCAAAAGTCATGGACTACCAGTTGAGAACCACTGGACTTAATGGGTTAAACGACATTTAAATTGTTTCACATAAACATTTAATAAACCACAGGTTATACACACAGGCAGTTTTTTTCACCGTGTCTACTGTCTTCCTCTTCTAAAAACAGCCCTGAAAAGCGAAAAACAAAACATGCTTAAAGCTTACTTTTGCCTTTTGCTTGATGTCAGTTGTTCAAGAGAAAACTGTGCTGCTTATTGACATATTACGGACAAAAAAACGACACCTTCGCCTAGATTTTTTCATGGTCTCAATGGTAGGAATAAAATTGAAATCGGTCAATTGTATTTCCAGGCTGGCTTGCTCACTGAGGCACAAACAGGCAAAGATACTTCGATCGAATCCAACTTGAACAAACTTGCAGACAGCCGCACGGTGGGGTCAGCGGTCTCCTACGTCACCAGCTCACTAGCGGCGCTGCAGAAGAAGGACTGGTTTCGCACAGTCAGCAAAAAACTCAGTTTGATTCCGAAACCTGGCACTGAATACAATCTCAAGAAACCTTCGGACATGGCTTACGTGTTTGGGGGTGCTTATACCCCCCTAACCTGCAGGTAACGTTTTTGTTGTTGTCATAATGTGTTTCTGGGCTTTTCCACGCTCTGTTTGTGTCTACAATAGATTAAATTGTAGGTGCAAGGAAATTATTTTCCAAACTAAATAACTAGTGTTTCAAGACCCTAAAAAACGTCGTACTTTGGTTGTTTGAAAATGACCTTTGCAACATGAGGTTTAGGCAAATCGGCTTATGTTCAAAGGGTTGTGGGTTCGAATCCCCTTAAATATTTCCAGCCAATCTAAATGAATCGTATTTAATTTCAACAGACTTGTGGAGCAAGCAATGCAGCGTCAGGGCTGGGGTGGATTGGAGGACGTCTTACGCCACCTACCGGGCAGTAATTTCGAAAAACTTGAAGCGCGGTCAGCGAAAGCGGGCAAGAGCGCCTCCAGTGGCGAACAGGCGTCCAAGGTTGCGCTCGTATACTTCATCGGAGGCGTCACGTATTCGGAAGTGGCCGCGCTCCGGTTCCTGGCGAAACAGAAGGGATATCGAATCCTGATCGCCACTACCGCCATCATCAACGGGAACCGAATGCTGTCGTCATTTGTCGAAACTGTCAGGTGACCGTCGCTATGGATCCCTGTGTGATGTCATAGTAGCGCTCCATTTTTGTTTCCGCTTGGAGCGCCAAAGCTGCATGTAAGTGAAATTTTTCACCGTGAACTGCGATCGCGTTGTAATGTTCGATTTCTATTGTTCTTTGATTGATTGTGATAATATTTTTATGCTTGTTGCAACTTGTGGTACTTAGTGAAACAAAACTAACTGTTTATACAAGCTGTTACTGCCAGGCACCAATGTTTCGACGTCCTATACCAGGGTCGGCAACCCCTGGCACGCGTGCCTAGGTTTGCACGCGAGGTGGTTTTTCATGGCACGCCAACTGATTAGCGTGTTTGTATTGATTATCATGCCATTGTCTTAAAATTTAGCCTTTACACTCCGCTTTCTTTGGCCCGCGAGGTCATTAACACATGGAAATAACAAGTGAATTGGCACGCGTCTTGTAAAAGGTTGCTGACCCCTGTCCTATACAGTTCCCCTTCATCAGGGTAAACGACAGCATTCAGTGTTATTAACCCTGATGAAGGCGACCTGTATAGGACGCAGAAACGTTGGTGCAAAATTACAATTGCCAGAAGCGATCTATAAACTTGATAACTAAATGTTTGTTTGTTCCATTTAAGTTTTTTATAAAAATGAGGAACTGACGGTGGAAAATTACGCGAAAGAAAATTCTGTTACATGAACTTAACTGAATCTGAGCGTTTTGTTTATTTATTTATTTCAATCATTTACTCAGCAATTGTAGGCGCTCGCGTTTAAGCTCACCATTTTTGCACTTTCCACATTTCCATCACATTTCGAAACAGGTTTTCCGCCAACAAGTACAACCTGATGTATTATATGACTTTACATAATTGCAAACTCACTTAATTCCTGTTCCTGCTGCTCACTGATATTCAGGCGAATACTAATTACGTGAAATGATGACGTAACAAACGTGACGCGACGACATTTTATTGTCTTAATGTTGACAAACTTAACGTGGTGTTTGTCTGTGTCTCGAAAAAACAAAACATGACACTATTTATAAATAAATCTACGTTTCTTCTATGGAATTACTGCAGACTAAAATTTTGACCTCATAATGGATGACGCAATAATTGTGCAATGACTGTTCTCATCGGAAACAACTCTGTATGACGTAATAAGGCGTGCCGCGATGGTTGCGTAACACTTGTGATCGTGAAAACGGACGTGTGACGTCGCTGTGTATGACGTAACAATGTCGTTGCAATCGACAATGGGCATTGTTTGGGATTGTAAGTCAAGTGGCATTTGTTCGGGAAACAATATGGGAAAAACGTTCCACTTCACACGAAGCACCGAGTTTCAGTTTCGACCACTTATCTCGTTTAATGCGATGGGGGGGGGGGGGGGCGACAATGGGCATTGTTTGGGATTGTAAGTCAAGTGCCATTTGTTCGGGAAACAATATGAGAAAAACGTTCCACTTCACACAAAGCACCGAGTTTCAGTTTCGACCACTTATCTCGTTTAATGCGATGGGATTTCGAATGTTTTAAGTCAGTGGTTCTCAAAGTATGGGTCGCGTAGGGTCAAAAAATGGGTCGCACTATAGTGATTCACTCTGAACGAACTTTTACTGCATTAAGTAAACACAAACAAATTTACTTAATGCAGTAGTAAAGCCAGCTCACTCGACCACGTTGTACAGTAAAATGAACCAATCATTACCACATACAGACGACAATAGGCTTCCAACTTTACTGTCACGCACATGGCGATTGTGACGTCGTAACACGGGGATAATAGGACAAGTATTCGTACAAGGAAACATGTTTAGATTTGGGATTCACTTCTATCAACGATCATGCTGCAAAGCCACAATGTGTGTTGTGTTATGCAGTGTTGTCGAACGAATCGACCTCGTTAAGCCTGCGGCCATTTTGGCATGCTATGCGGCGACGACGACGTGGCCTCGAAATTACAGTCCGTTTCGTTCAGTTAAAAGTCGAATCACAGACCTTTTACTGAATATAAATATCAAGTGGTCTCTTGAATGAAAAATAGAGCCGTGCATTGAAGATTTATGAAGGAAAAATTTCAATTTAATGAAACACGCTACAATAAATCAATTATTTGTTTCTAATTAATCATCACAAATGGCTGTCTGCGTCTTTCTTCATGCATATCAGAAAAAAATACATTATTTGATGTTTGAAGCTTGGGTCGTGAGATGTTCATGTAACTCAGATTTGGGTCGCGGTCAAAAAGTTTGAGAACCACTGTTTTAAGTAGACGGGAACAACCTTTTAGGTCAAGTCTGTCGCATCACAGGTTCTTGACCCGTACGTTTGTTCGCCCAATGTAAAACAATACAGTCGTAGTATGCCATTTTTTATCAAATATCTGGCAAAAAGTATTTTCTAAAACAAGGACGTTATATAAAAAAAGGATTGTTTTACATTGGGCACATAAACGTACGTATTAATATATTATGCATACATTTCTATGCGTGGCCTTAGTTTGCGCACTCTAATTTATTGTGTTTAATTTACCTAATTTTCAGCTGCTGAAAAGTTCTTTCAATGGCTTGAGATCGTCTGTTTTCACGGCTATTTCGAGTTTTGTTGCTAATGGTGTCGACTTGCACAAATACTTACGCGCGTTTCGTCGTCGCAAAGTCGTTTTCACAATAAGACCGTGGTTTCATTGTTTGATTGAGTCGGGGCTGTGCAAACAAGTAACGCTTGTAGAATGGCGCGCTAGTTTCCATTCAAACCGCAACCGACCCCGTTTACCGCTGCTACTGTGGGGCCTTCGACCTTGTACAACAGCCTGAAATTTAACAATAAAACTTAAATGTAAACGAGTTTCTGATAGCTATTTCGAAGTTGACAGCACAAAACCAGTTTAACGCGGGACGGTTTTAAATTTTTATATTCTGGTGGGACGGTTTATTGTGCATACAAGAAAATTTTCACCTTTTGAACCTTCTTTGACAATTCTAGATTTCTACACAAACCTCGTTGGAAAATTCATTAAAGCAGGGCTCGGCAACCTTTTTTCCCACTGCGGCCGGTTTTTAAACCGGATATTTTATCGCGGACCGGCCTTTCAAAAAAACTACAAATATTTAGCAATGAAAACATCCCGGGATACATGGGCAACATGTTTTAAAGACCCCCCCCCCGCCGGTTTTTAAACCGGATATTTTATCGCGGACCGGCCTTTCAAAAAACTGAAAACATCCCGGGATACATGGGCAACATGTTTTAAAGCATTTAACCTGAAAAAGTATATGGCCCAGGAACGAACTCGTCGCGGACCGTCGGTTGCCGACCAAACAATGCCCAAAACACAACGAAATTTGTTGGCCAGTGACTCTGCATTGACTGACTGCTTAGCCAAATTTAGCAACATGACTATCACGTCGCCGGCAGGGGGACACGTTTGTCGGTCGAACAAGCTTTCATTGTCCAGCGCACAGTTAATAATTAACCCGCGGTCGCAAGTAAGGGGTTCGGCGGTTGAAATTGCTAAAACTGAAAACGTGGCTCTCACCGTGACTGCGCAGAAAAACACAGGTTGTAAAGGGGTTTGTAGGAGTTAACCACACAAAACACCTTGGTTAGCAGTTAGCACACACTCATAAAATCAGGCCTGTCACGAAAATGAGGTACTTGTGTGCAAACAACAAGTCGTTTTATATTTTTCTCACATTCAAGTTGTTAAACTCCAAAAAACACACTTTTAGATCATAACTGCGACAGACATGTAATGTTTTGTGGTGATTGATGTGTTTTTACTCTGGTTTAAATATTTTCGGAATCGTAGTAAATTGCGGTACGATAGAGACCTACTTATTACGCTATGTGCATTCTCCCATGTCAGTTTCGCTAAATGTCACCAAAAAAACGTGACAAAACTGTGAAATGTTACCCAGTTCGGGTCTTTATGACTTCGGTTTGGGATCAGTTAACCAAAGAGCGCACCAGTTTACCGAGCCAAGTTAATCTAAAGTAAAAGCATATGTAAAAGCATTTGTGCTGTATGCCCAGTTGTAGCATCGCACAGACTGGGTGATGTATGGGGTTGTACCCTGTTGCTCACCCAAACTGGAGTGCTGTTGAATGGCTGCACTAGCCAANCTGCTGTTGGATGGCTGCACTAGCCAATGCGGCCGATCTCTCGTCACCAGCTGCACTGATGAGACCTTATAGGTCGAAACAGTGTGCACTGTCTGCAGCTTATCAAGTTAATCTAACCGTCCAACATTACGTTTGCGTGCAATGCTTCCTATATCATAGTGGGGTATCAGTACAACCATTATAGCGTAATGTGAAGGACATCCAGATACTGACGCGCACGTGGCATTTCATCAATCACAATTTCCTTTTTGCCAACTCAGCAAAAAACCTCCGGGAGTAAAAAGACCAATTATTTCAAGCTTTGGTTGAAATTAAAATGTATTTATTCATTGTGGAAATCGAACAAGCACACTGTTTGTTTGTTAGCTCGCCACAAGGAGTGCTAAATAACGATGTGAACAATTACAAAATGAATAAACTTCGCAAATAATCAACAACAACAGTATGAGAGATGGTGGATAGTTTGCAACTGGAAATATATATACTGGTTTCACCTCCAGGTTTTCGGACTTTTGTTTTTAGAGCACAATAATTTATAACTCTTAAACTTTTCTGCAAATTTAAGTACAAGCAATTAAAGAAATCAACTTATAATTATCTTTCGAATTAAATTAATACACGACTAGTTTATTTACTGTTAAAAAACTTCCATTATGCTTTTGAAGTTAATAGTGATACGTGTATGTAATAAAAAATGGTTACATAGATAGGAAAGGGGATAGTCCATTAATTACTGTTAAATGCTGCAACCAAATCAATTGAGTCAACAACTAATTTAACCAATATTTTTGAATATATAAATACGAGATCAAACAATTCTAATTTAAACATGGCAGCACATGGATGTAACTTGCATGCAACGGTGCTTTTGGGCCGATATTAAAACAATTTTTCAATTTAAAAGGCAGTTTTCCAATAATTTTGCCGATAAACACCAAATAATAATATAAATGCATTTGGAGAGTGCAAAAACTTTGTCAAGAATGAGTTATTGTCACATATCTAGTGTGTAATTGACTTTTCAGAATATCAGTTTACAGTAAGTCTGTTGAACATCTACAACAAATTTTGTAGAGGCAGTTCGCAAAATATAAAGCAATCATTGATAATGGCACGAACATAACATATAATATAATTGGTTGATTGTCATATTTGTTAGTGTAACAGGACATAACGTTTAACTGCTTGCTAAATAATATGTTCAATTTGGCTCTTGGCAGATACATAATTTCCTGGCAAAATTATAGATTTTCTTCCATAAATGACGGTTCATTTATTTAAACACAACAACATGGTAATAAGACCCCAAAAGTTTTTTGGAAATGGTTAAGCGTTGGTTTGTAGTTTAGGATTTACAAGTTTCTGAAGCTGTTGTGTGTTTGTGGTTAGAATTAGCAAACAATTAAACCACTTGCGCTCAACATTGCGGGGTACCACACTGTTTACCGAGTTGGGCCACTAACCACCAAAACCAACGATAGAAAACAACAGCATGTTTTATGTGTCGTCAAAAGCAAGCTTGAAGCGTTTTATCAGCACAATTCTAACTGTCAACCTAACGCAACCACTACGCAGGCAATATTATGAGGTCGCATCGGGTGTCTTACACTTTTTTAGGAAACAGTAATTGCAACATTTAGTTTGTTTAACTTTGGAAAACTTCAAACACTTTTACGAAGTTTAAAATACAATGGTGATTGTGTAAGGACGAAGAAACCATCTTCCACCAAGTGACCGTGCACCAAACACCGGAAACGACAACGCGAAAAAGAAATATTGTGTAAAAATAATGCATTACCTTGAAGAGTAAGGAGTTACTTGTTTGGAGGAGGTAGAATTGAACCTGAACATGCAGGGGTCCAAGCAGGAGGAGTGTAGGTCGTGTAGTTTTTTTCTGCTGGTTCATTCTTACTCTTCGAAGTCTTGTTGTACAGAAGATGCTTAAACGCCTCATACACACTCCAGGAGATGGCGGTAGAGGGCATTTGATAAAACATCCGTGCTGTAACCCCTCGAAAGAACGTCCTAAGTCCGTCTGTGCGGTAGACCATTACAATCGCTTGTCGAAGTCCACGAACTTTTGTATCTTGTTGTGATTCCTGTGTGTTAAGTAGAGTCCTGCATACATCCAATGGGTTTGTGACAAATGCGGCTGCTCCCCCTGCTGTAGCGCCGCTGAAGATGTGGCTTAATGGCAAGTACGTTCTTGTCGGGTTAACATACTCCTGTGTGAGTTCATAGACAACAAAATGTACAGTCTGAAAGGGGACGTTCATTAAAAACTGGGTCGGAAAGCTTCGGTAGAATGCTCTGATGCCCTCTGTCTGATAAGTGTGCACTAAACAGCTGCGACATGTGGTATGTGTGGAGCCGTACATCTGCATTCTCTGTTTAATCACTGTAAGAAAGTTTAAAATAGTGTTTAAACATGAAACAGACAACTTAGATTAATGGAAACTGCAATTTGCCAAGCTTTTGCTTGCAGTTAACCCAAATACACAATTGACAAAATTATGCTTTGAAATAATGATAAGCTATAATTTGGGGTTGCACATGTGATTCGTGTTTACCTATAATCATCTGTACAGCAATTAATACAGAAAAATACTACTGTTACATAACAATAACTATTATTTTGTGGTTCTTTCCCTGACAATAAATAAACCCCCCCCCCGTTGCACATGTGATTCGTGTTTACCTATAATCATCTGTACAGCAATTAGTACAGAGAAATGCTACTGTTACATAACAATAACTATTATTTTTTGGTTATTTCCCTGACAATAAATAACAAACATAAATATAAACTGACATACCATCAGCCGGGTTCATAACAACATCGTGAAAGAAGGTAGAAACAGCACCGGCCAATCCTGAAACATGTAAATTATTTATTACACTGATTTGTAGTCGGACATTTCAGCAACATACAGGATGTGTACGACAATAACAACATAATTTGTCCGTAGTAAAACATCATGCCCCCCCCCCAGCACCGGCCAATCCTGAAACATGTAAATTATTTATTACACTGATTTGCAGTCAGACATTTCAGCAACATACAGGATGTATACGACAATAACAACATAATTTGTCTGTAGTAAAACAATACATTATGATTCACCCTGAAAAATTGCTTTCTTTTCACATTGTCACTTTAGCATGAAACAATACAAAATCATAGCTATAACTTACAACAAAAACACAGTGGCCAAAAGTAGGTTGTTGTTTTTCTTTTTATACAAAGCATTTAGGTAATTGTTATTTCTAAATCAAGCCTTTCAAAATCTGCTTACCGTTGGCAATACTTGAATTTTTCCATTTTCTGCCATTGATTTTAAGTGTCAAAGTGTGCTTGGTCTTTTCGTAACAAGCGAAATACATTGCATGGGCCGGTCCGGCACCAATTACCATTGCACTCATTCCACGCAATAACCTGCGTGCTCCCTCACGCTGAGAAATTGTAACAAAGGCATCTCGCAATCCACTGTAATACACCGAACGTATGCTTTGCATCTGGGTCTAGAAATGGAACAAAGTTTTAGATACATTTTGCCAACTATAACAAAAAAATATATACAGCTTGCTAACTATTACATGGTCTATTGTGCGTTTTAGTGTAGATTTAAAAAACACAAAACTACAGAAAATAAAAATGCTGTTATTTAGGTTGTCCTAAGCTTGAATTGTTGTTTTCAAACCAGAAATCATTCGTCAATTTAATTTATCTATTTAAATGGGGAGAATTGTAAATCCCAATATTAGGCTTGTGTTAACAAAATTGTCCACATTATCAGGCAATCCAGTCAATTGAGAAAAAAGCTTGGAAAATTGGTCATGAAATTCAGCAGATTCGTCTGTACTGGATCGCTGCAATTATGGAAATAAATGAAAAAAGCTGCTCAGTAATGACTGTAGTAAATGAACCAACTATTTTCTTGATAAATGACACTTTGGGTCGACAATAGATTTCAGCCAACTCAATGTTTTTAGCAATGCAATTATGGAAAAATTAAAACAACAATGTCGACCTCAAGTGCACCTAAAATGCTGAAATCTTAACCATTCAGCATAACAACATTTTACACCAAAAACTAAATTAGTAGAAATAGAACCAGAACTTTAGGCGCTGAATATTGCTTCTTGAAACCAGCAAAGCAGTTGTGCATGCTTAACAACATTTTGTACATGCTTAAATCTGGTTGTGGTTTGTAGTCTACAATGAACTAAAAAATGTGTTGGGCTTGCAGTTTCTTGAAGGCAAAAGTTAGGACAAGTCATTTAACATAACCAAAACTGATGTCATCCTTTTGAATTGCCTGTAGGTAATGTTTTGCCACAGGTGTAAATGTAAAGCATATCCTTATCAGCTTTGCTGGTGCTGGTTGACAGCATAGCGTTTAACAGAAGGGTTGCCCAAAAATTAATTAAATTCAAACCAATTGAATTCATACAAACCTTACGATTTCACACGGGTACGGTCAAGTTTGATTTAATTTTTTTGTGTATGTTTTAAACAAATCAAATTTGTATCGTGTTAATATTTAACCAAAATATTCTGTTGCCCATTTACTAAAAATTTCAACAATTGTTTCAGCTTTCAAGCTATTTCAAAAAAAAATACTGGATTTAAATGAAACAAATTCAGCAACAATTACTTTAGTCACTCCTATGAAAAAAGTGGAAGCTTAATAAAACTCAATAGATCCATGCCTGAACCTGACTTGGCCATTTCAACTTGTTTACAACACTGTTTTACAGAAAAAAAAGCTTCGTTCGTTCAAAGTCTGCCGGTCCAGTTACATCAAAAAATGGAGACTTCAAATGTAGAAGTTTTTTCCCACTTTGACAAAAAATTGATTGGGTAAATCCAGATATTTTATAAATTAAGCGATAATCCATGTAAATAATCCAGAACTTGTGTTAACCTTTATGCAGTCGACGGGATACATAGTGGCATGTTCCATAATTCCGGCGGCAGCCCCAGCTAGCATATGTGTAGACATAGGCCAGTCAACGGGCAATGCATCATAATCATCATTGTCCATAGTAGTGACAAAGTTTTGTGTTAATGTAGTCTCTGATAGAAATGACATCCAATCCAGTGGTTATTCACTGAGCAGTTACAACTTAATTTTCAGTGTTGGTTTTGCTACTTTCTGTTGATGAGGAAAATACTTTGCAGTCCAACAATAGTGAAATATCAGAATAACAAAATAAAAACCTAGATACAGATTTAAAAATGAATCTGAAAAGGAACAGTTGTTAAATAGACACCTGAGGCTAAAATGCACAGTTTATGCTTATAATAATACAACTTAAAGAAGTGAAGAAGCTATTTTTGTCTAACAACACACAAATGTGCAATGTTCAGCCGGATTAAACTTTCACAGCTGGTGTTTAACTGTTCATTATCTAAAACATCTGCACACATCACAAAATCTATAACCAAAGTAGAACATCAACACAAAAACAATGCAATAAAATTTAAAAAATTTCCAATATTTTAGATCTCATAAAAATTTACGCCAACATGTACCTAAAAAATTGCATGATTAAAAACTAATATTTTTGCAAGCAGTGAACATTCGCACAGCATTTATTAACTTATATACGAGAGTAAAGTTTGAAACAAATAATCATACGTTCAAAAAAGCAACATTTTACACTTTTGAATTCTAAATTTACTATTTGACCCTCATATATCAAATAGTGTGACTTAAAATGTCGACTCTGCGAAATTTCTTCGAACCATGACAAGTTGATGGCGCCGTAGACGAGAGCATGGGGTGCTACGTCACGCACGATAAGTCACAATGATTCAGCAATTACTTTTCACCTCCTAGGTATTACGGCTTGTTGAAGATATGAGTCTTCTCACGTAAAAATATTTGGCGTGAAAAAATTTGCCATGATTTGGGTGTTCGTTTCGGATAAAGTTACAAACTTGTTTAGTATGCGAACTTATCTAGAAAAATAACAAAGCATTTTGCTTTACAGTAAAACAAAATGTGACAAAAAATATTCACTGTTGCAAACACATTCACCTTTTGCTTGTGGAAAATCCACTTTCTAAATGTTGGTAGCTGTCCTATATTGTCGATAATTACCCATTTTAAAGCAAATTAGGTAAAGTAATGTGTCGATAAAACGAACCACGGTGGGAAGTGCTACATAATGTATGATGTTTGTGTCTAAAATGGTATTTTACATTCAAACATTTTTGGAAGTCAAATAACGTTGCAGTCAAATTTTCATGAAAAAGGTAAGGGTGAAGAATTTGTTTATGTTGTAATATGTGTTATAACTTAATACAATTGTTTTTAGTGGTTTGTGACCTGGAGACGAAGAGACGCTGCAGGCTTACCTTAGGCGATTTGAAATAGTAACATTTTAAGAAATGTATTTTATTCCCCCCCCCCCAAAAAGGTAAGGGTGAAGAATTTGTTTATGTTGTAATATGTGTTATAATACAATTGTTTTTAGTGGTTTGTGACCTGGAGACGAAGAAACGCTGCAGGCTTACCTTAGGCGATTTGAAATAGTAAAATTTTAAGAAATGTATTTTATTTAAATGTTTTGAAAGAATAATTCCAGATCTGTTAATTGATTAATCTCATTACACATTTTTAGTTAAACTATTTATTTCCAGGACCCTATAGAAGTAGAAAGTATCGCTGCAACATTTACACTTTCTTGACCAAACACCATAAACTGGGAGTTTCTTAATTGGTGGTAAGCTATATTTAAACACTTAGACAACACTGCAATTTGAAAAAAATGCTTTGCTCACGGAAGGAGTAGTGGGTTACCCTGGAAATGAAAATGAGTTTTTGAAGGAATTGCAATCAAGTATATAAGACGCATAAGACAATACAAGGCAAAATCCCGGATGGGACGAAACGATAATTACAAGTGCAAGGTATGTTTGGCGCCACCTAGCAGTGACACGATTTGATAATTTGCAGTCAATAGGGGGCGCACTTTACACGAATGCGCAATTAACCGATTTACGGAATACTGCGGCAATAAAAGTAAAGCAAAAAAATCAATTGCAAGTTTGTAGTTCCAAGACTTCGAAAAGGTTTAAAGTTACTGCTCTGGCGGGCTTTGGTGGGTTTAGAAACAAATTAAAATATTAAACAGAGAAAATTTTATGTTGCACTCAAAAATTAAACAGGAATCGACTTCCAAGGAAATGGAGACAATATAAAGTTAAACAATCAGTTTCATGTGATGAGATTCTCACGAACTCACGAAAACCTTCAGTGCTGTACTCACGTAAGTCCATGACTTGTTGATGATAAACATTGCTTCACATGAAATACATCTTATACATTAACACTGATATGTTTGAAATATAACGAAATGGGGAAAGAGAAAAATACAGAAACTTTAGGAAACACACAAAGAAATCAACTATTAGACGAAAAGTTGCTATGCGCATGCGCACGTAATAACTTCGTTAAAGGAATGTGACGTCACATGTCCTTAACAGATCCGTATGTTACGTCACAACCCAGTTGTTACGGGACAGCATACGGTAACATACAGAAAATATTATTGCAACACAAAAAACAGGGGTTTCAAATGCATCGATATTCAAGTAACCGTAAGAAGAAATATTCCCATGGGGTTGTAAGCAAAAATTAATACGGTGATGGAAAATAATAACTTGCAGGAAATACAGAAAAGCGTGTGAAAATGGGCTTGTGATTTTGAAGGAAAAAAGAGTTAAGGATCACTTTATAGAGGATAAAATAGTTGGAGCAACGAGCCTCATATGCTCGGCATTGAAATAGTAAGCGCAGCATTAACCTGAAATTAAGTCACTTGCATATTATACACTCAATTCAAAAACAAAATATACATCAATTATTCTCGAAAAAAACAATTCATTTAATACAGGATAGGAAAATTACAAATTGCCGACAAAAAATAAGTCATCTGATGACGTCATCACCACACACGTCATCAGATGACGTAAAATCGGATTTCGGTTTTTTTCGCTTCGTGTCCATAACCTTTCTTGGATTGAATCAAAAACGCCATCGACTCGTCAGCATTGCTGATAACGTCATTAATGACGTTTTCCGACCGTGATGACGCAAATGAACTCTGTCTGGTGATGTCACCACTGGTTGATGGAAAACTCGTGTTGCGAACTAACCGGGGTTTCATGCTGGCGCGACGACTTGGTTTGTTTAATCTGTAATCATTTAAAGTTGAAAATACGGGTTCGAATCCCACGTCTGGTGGAGTATTTACTCATAAACTTTAAACCAAGGGTGTGCAACCTGTGGCCTTCTACTGCAGCCCATTGATTAAAGCTTGAGCGGCCCGTAGAGACGCTTGGATTTCGAATGCACTGGTAAACGAGTCCAACTATTATATATTTTTAAGCAGATTAATGCGCCCGGTGGTATTTTTCTGCGACCTGACAATAATGCGGATAGAATTAAATGCGAATTTTTTTTGATATGCTACAAAGTAAAATCACCTTGTGTTTTATAAAGGTGTGGCCCGCGATTTAATCATGGTAATTGTATTTGGCCCCACAGTGACAAAGGTTGCACAACCCTGCTTTAACCGGTTACTTAACAATGCCAATTTTCAACCAATCAGCACCTGAGGACAAGACACGTGGTCTGGACCGCTGCCATGACGATAAACAACAATCCGATGACAGCGAACGTCAGCTTGGCGGTGACGTCATCGAGCCACGTGTACGGGGTGACATCATCACCGCTGTCTGTAGATGTGATGTCGTCATCGCCTGTTGGTGACGAAGTAATAGTGAAACAAAATAAACAAAAACAAAAATTTTTTTCGACTCACTCGTATTGTTTTGTTGATAAATATCGGCAAAAGATTTCACCGTAAGACTTTCTTTCAGCGAATCCACTTGCAACGTTTCATCCCATGAGTGGAAGGTAATGTTCACGGTGGCTTCGTACATCACAAAACCGTTGTCAGAAAATCGACCTTGAAATATTAAATGACAACTAGTTTGGGGCAGTCGGTCGCTTTAATAGGAAATCCATCATTTATCACAGGAAGATGTAAAAACGCGGTTACCTACACAGCAAAGAGCCAACGTGCTTTAACAATGCTTCGTTTTTCCATTACCAAAAACAAAACCTTTTTTGGCTATTTGCATTATTAACATGCCAGTGTTAAAAATAAAATAACTGACCAAAACATGAAAAAATGTTTTGTTAGTTATTGCTTCGATTTTTTCCGTAATAATCTTAATATTATTTTCCAATTCATGCAATAAATTTTAGCGAACCTCTGATTCCAACCGCTTCAACCCAAACAAAAAGTGCTGGACTTGATGATTTCAATTCCACTGAAAATAAATTCTTGCTCAACTCTTCAACTTTTGAAACCTATAAAATCACAACAAATTCGTGGTGTCACTAGAAAGGTGGCTTTCTGATATACTTCCATTTTATATATTCTATATCCTACTTTAACAACTTACTATACACATCATTTTATCTACACATATGATTGTTTTTGTAAACTAAAACGAATGGGTCCCCACACGTCGCATTTTTGTGCAGATTTACGGTAAACAAATGTTGCGGTGATTTTTAGATTCTTAAGGACAAATTATTAGAAAGCATTAACCCAAATTTAAAAAAGTTTTGTCCGTATTCATTTTGCATTGTTATATAATTACAAAAACAGTAAAAAAGAACTGAAAAAAGACCCCCCCCCCAAAGGTGGCTTTCTAATATACTTCCATTTTATATATTCTATATCCTACTTTACCCCCCCCCCCGCTTTGACCTTGATATTGTCGTCCAAGGTCAGTTTTTAAACACAAATTAGGGCCTATTAGGGCCGATTAAGGCAAAATTGTAAATACTAAACTAGTAACCCACTGCAAACAATTGTTTAAAATTTCAGCACATTAGGGCCTGTATTTTTAGCCAAAAAATAAAAAAAAATCGGGGTTTATGACCCCCCCCCCAAAATTTCAGCACATTAGGGCCTGTATTTTTAGCCAAAAAATAAAAAATTCGGGGTTTATGGGGTGAACAATGGGTAAATCCTGTTAAAATTTACGAATTTTTTTAGAATACCTTACATTGCACGAACCAACAAAGTATGAAACTCCTAGAGTATGTACTTTAGTCAGTACAGACGTTTTAAACAAATGTTTTGGGGGCCTGTGGATGAACCGATGGGTCAATCGGGGTCAAACTTCAGGAGGATCAAATTAGGATTAATATAAAACTTTTGTGTAAACTTGAATAAATTTAAGCACTCTTCCTTGACCAAACGAGCGTTAGACAGAAAAAAAGTGAAGAGGGCCCACAACAAGCATTTCAGTTAAGTAAAAAATCCAGCCTGCGGTGAGATTCGAACCCACGACAAGAGTCTTTCCGGGAGTCGCGCTCTACCAACTGAGCTACACAGGGGGTACGTGTCAGCATAGTATTGACCAGTAATCGATTGAGACATAGATGAATAGCTGGGATCAGCCCTGAAGCGTCTATGCAGACCAGCGATCACGGCACACTCATATATAGATCACAGTACGCCAGGCCTATTAAAAGCGTCATTAGGAAACATGCTGATCAAAAGTCATTTAATAGTAAAAAAATAAGTGAATATTTCTTGTTTGGGGATAAGGAATTAAATATTTCCACCTAGCATGCGGCGGGATTCGAACCCGCGCCATCTGGTTATCCGCTGTAGGTTATCCTCGCTACTTTGTATCACGCATATGACCCCACCTTTATTTCAGGTTTTGAGATCCCTTGGATGTCCTTGAAGATCACAGGGAAGAACGATGTTGGGAGGATGCTGGTGTCTTCCATAACACTGATGGTGAGATAGCAGAGTTCCTGGGAAGCACAGACATAAAGTTATAATTTGACCGCCCGGATCGAGTGGTAAATGTTGGCAGTTTGATTTGGGCTATGTTTCTGGTCATTTAAGATTGAGAGAACGAACTTTTAACAATTATGTAGCTCAATAAATAAGCTATTGCTGCCAGGCATAGTATCAAGTTTAAATATGTAGCTCTTCCCGCAGTTTTTATTATAATATGGCAAAGTTTGGTGTACCATATACGAGATACCTTAGTGCAGGGGTGGCCAAACTGCGGGTCTTTGAGCCTTTGATTGCGGCTCTTTAATGTTGGCAATGCAATTCCCATCTTGCCAAGTTGTTTAACCAGACTATAAAACAATGCATTCTGTCACGTATTAACAATAGACTGACTGTTTGTCATAACCAGTACATTCCGAAAACCAATCGAAAAACTGCGGCTCGAGCGTGAAGCAGGTCTGGCCACCCCTGCCTTAGGGAAGTGGTCTTCAACCTGTGGGTCGCGACCCCAAGTAGGGTCGCCTAAACTTTTTCTGGGGTCGCTATAAATTCCATTTATTGGCGTTTGAATTTATTACCTAAAAATGATACGTTTTTGTTCTAGTTCGCAACCTTTGCTCATGTTTTGCTATACAACTTGGTACCTCTCGTGTCACAATGAAATCATTGTGATGCAATAATCACAAACCGATAGGTTGCGACCCAAATCTATATGAAACACAAGTCGCCCAACCCATTGTTACGCGATAGAGCCCCATGAATGACAAATTGCGACCAAAATAATACAGCAAATAGGTAAAAATACATACATTTATTTATTTCTGCAAACTGGTGAGCTTTAATGCGAATTAGATTGGCCAAATTAAATAAAACTCTTGGGTTCTAACATTTTTTTATAAATTGGAGAAAATTGGGTCGCATGTAAATGCTGATTTCATTTTCTCTGGAATCGGGGTCGCTTTTAAAAAAGGTTGAAGAAAGAACATTGAGTTTTTGTGTGTGTTTCATCCCCCCCCCCCCCCCCCCCCCCCCCCCCCCCCCCCCCCCCCCCCCCCCCCCCCCCCCCCCCCCCCCCCCCCCCCCCCCCCCCCCCCCCAGCTATTTAGTGTGGCCCCAACCAACACACTGATTCAGAGAAAAAATGCAATTATTCTGGGAATTCAGCAAAAAATTTCCACTAGTTTTTAGTAAATCTCCTAAGTAACAAGTATCAGCTAAACCAGCGTTTTCCAACCGGTGGGTATCTATGTTAATTTGTATCTATGTAAAGATACGATATCTATGTTAATTTTGTTAATGTTTTTTTATTTTAATTCTTTTTGTTGCTAAGACCAGACTTAGAGAAAAAGGAGTAAATAGTCCTTAAAAAGCAGAGGAAAAAGGAAAAGTGGTGCCCAAAAGGCAAAAAGGCATTTTTAGGGGTATAAATGTAGTGAAAAAAAACTTTAGAATATATTTTGGGTATGTTTGTTTGAAGAACAATAATGTATTTATGCAACATGTGCTGCCTTGTCTTATGCTTAATTTTTGTTTTTAATCCCGACTTCATACCTTATAAGGGCATTGTCCATAGTGAAGAATCGAACCGACACTTTCCTGTAAGAGTTGGGTGGATTGGTTTGGAGGAATCACTACGGGTTTCTTGAAAACATAAAGAGGGTCGAATTGCTGCCAGGATCGCACTGAGATGAGAAGAGTCCCGTTCATCCCGACATCCACGTCAGATGCGGAGTAGACAGTCAGCTGTGTGTCGTCATCATACGCGATCAACGTCACAGGTGCGAAAAACTTTGTTGCGTAATAATGAAGCGCCTTCCATTTTCCTCCGTATTCTAAACGTCAATAGTTTGTTTAGGTTTTAATTAATTTGTGCAAATTGAAACATTTTGAATATATTTTAAGGTCGACGCGTCAACAACCGCTGTTGTGAGGATTGTGAAATTTCTGCAATAAAATATATTCACAGCACGAAAGTTGTTTTTAGCAAGATGTCAGTCAGTGTACTGATTAGTTAAACTTGTGCACATTGTCTGGCTAATTATTGCAATTCGCATAGTGGTGATTGCTTTAACAATTTAAACAGTTTGATTCCGGGACAAACATGTTGCATCTAGCAACACATGGAACACGGGAAAGCCATGGAACAATAAATGCGTCTTTCCATACGCCCCCCCCCCCATAGTGGTGATTGCTTTAACAATTTAAACAGTTTGATTCCGGGACAAAAATATATCATTTAGCAGCACGTGGCACACGAGGAAGGCAGTGAACAATAAATGCGTCTTTCCATACGTATACAACATGTATATAACAAGGACATTAGTTTCAACTCTGCTTTACAATATTTACATTTTAAAATGAGATGTTTTCTGTAAAAAAAATTTTCAACAGAATTCCGAATTTTGCAATTTTTCCGACAATAACCTCACCGGTAGAAGACCAGGTCGGAGCTTGCCAAATGTCGTTAAGCTGCCAGTAGAGGGCGCCCATGGTGTGTCCGACACCGTCAACTATTTCGTTGCGACTTCTCCGGTAAAATTCCGTCTCACTCTTGTAACACAACGCTTGCATAATCTGAATATGAAACAAATTACATGACTTATTTTTGAGGATTGTAATCAAAAATGTTTAGGAGCTAGTGACTTTCGGAACTTTTTTTTATTAAGCTGTCCGTTCCGAGCCAAATCGGTTATGACACTCGGTACCATGGCAATCACAATAAGCTATTGCTACATCATAACCAAGTTTGAAGCCGAAACCTGTTTGCCGCGGGAAGCACACCGGAAGTCCAGACTTACAACCTTGTCAAAAAAATCGTCGCCAATTCATTTCAAACAAAATATCGCTTCATCTTGTTTTCGGAAGCATTTCTTTCCTAGCTTTCTAATTTAAGACAAATATATTTCCCGACCAAAGCATCTTCAGTGTCTTGTTTATCGTCTTACTTTAACTTTAAAAGCTACAACATGAACCCAACCTGCGTCAGATAAATTGTGTCTTTGAATATTTGTGTTGAATTCCCGACAGTCGGTAAATCGAAGTGCATTTTGATCTGATTGGTCATCTGCATGTTGCCGTTGCCATGGTGCTGTCTGTGGTTCGCCCAATCAGAGTCGAGCGTCCAGTCACGTGGTTCCGACACAGGTAGAAGCGATTCAAACGATGGCCATGACTGAAATCCGTATTCTGAAGCGAACCTGTGTATATTACAGATGATTTAAATATACAACTATGATGTTTTCCTGCTACATGAGAGAAAGAAATTTTGAACATAAAACACACTAGGAACACTATACGGATCTATTTATGAGTTCAATGATAAAAAAACGGCCAAATAGACGTAAAAAGCTACATGCTTTATTGTTCAAACGTTTCAGCAAAAAAAAAAAAATTGTGCAAAGGGCAACATTAAGGGCTTGTGTATTTGGTGGAAATCCGAATTCTTTTAACAGACTAGGGAACTCTTTTCGCACGGTCTAGTTACTTCCATGAAGTGCCGTAAACAAAAACGACAAGCACCAAACTTTTTAAAAAAGTTCATCTGCAAAAGGAAACATATTTCTCCACTTAACCCACCTTGTTTTGGGGTACTTGGTCCAGTCTAAACAATCATCGTTGTAGTTGTAGTAATGTACATCGCCATAATTCTTGCTGTAAGGATCCTTCGCAACCCAACCCTCCTCTTGTGTTTCCTTCGCGTTTGTTGGACTCGATGTGAGAAACGGGCGAGAATTGTCGAGGTTTGTTACTGTTGTGCGGATGGTGTCTGTACAAGACAAGCGAACACTATACAATTTGCATATGAATTTCATACAGTAGTAAAACTTTGTCTGTTTAGTGTAAAATTTATACAGCAGCAACACAAGCGAAGTTCATCATTTGGCATGTCAACTACATACAAAAGAAGATTATTTCTGTAAGTGACAAACAAACATAATAGATTTAAATGCAAGATACACACACAAAAAAGATTTTTATCTGAGCTAACAACAAACACTGGTAGTTTGTTTTTGTACAAAGACTTGCTTCTGCGCTTTCACACGAATGCAAACTCCAATATGCATTTCCTTCCTTCTTTTTCCAGAAATAATGGGAATGTTTTACAAAACTTGCTTAGTAGGAACATCATCAGGAATCATCGGACACACGACTTGACTCTCACACAGATACAGAGTAGAGACTCACCCACATACAACGTGACATAATCCTTCTTATACCGGTCGAAGTGGTCAGTTGTGTTGTACCAATCCGTTGCTAGGGCGGCTTCGTTCTCATTGTTACCTGCCCACGTCACAATCGAGGCGTGATGCTTTAATCTCCATATTTGGTCATGTACCTCCTTAAAATTTGAAAACAGTTTTTTTACCTACTTCTTTTAAGAAGCAAAAATTTAATCAACAATAAGACTTTGTGTAAAACAACAAAATCCAAGTGAAACAAACATAAACTGCATTAGTATGAAAAAACTAGATACACAAAAAATTATAAACTGACTGTTGTAAAAATTCTGCTGTCACTCATTTAAATAACAAATTTGCAATAATTGTAACAACAACATATACAGCACTGAACATAGACAGTACTCTCTAACATTGTAGTTCTTGAAATAAATATATCCTATGTTTTGCAATTATAAACTGATTTGCTAAAAAAAATCAGGCTGTCTCAATACATGCGTATGAAAAACCTGCAGCAAAATGTTCATTGAATAATTTAACAATATTACCTGAGTAATATTACTGAGGAAATTTTGAGAAGTCGGATACAACGCACAAGCCCCCCCCCCAACTAGATACATAAAAAAATATAAATGTCTGTTGTAAAAATTCTGCTGTCACCCAATTAAATAACAATTTTGCAATAATTGTCATAACAACATGTACAGCATTCTGATAACATTGTAGTACTTAAAAACAAATGTAACCTATGTTTTGCAGTAATAAATTGATTTGCTAAAAAATCAGACTGTATCAACTCTCAATACATGTGTCTGGAAAACCTGCAGCGAAATCTCTATTTAGGAATTCAACAAACAAAAATTACCTGAGTAACATTGCTGATGAAATTTTGAGAAGTTGGATACAACGCACAAGCAAACATGAAATCCTGCCATATCATAATCCCCATCTCATCTGCGAGCTGATAGAAGCGATTATCTTCATATACCCCACCTCCCCATACACGTAACCCCCCCCCCCATGAAATCCTGCCATATCATAATTCCCATCTCATCTGCGAGCTGATAGAAGCGATCATCTTCATATACTCCACCTCCCCATACACGTAACATGTTCATGTGAGCCACGCGAGCTGAGGACAGGATGTTACTGTATCTGTGAAAATTTAGGGATTTGAATACTGTAATGCACTGGTTCCCAAAATGTGGTATGTTAAGACCTTTCAGGTGGTACAGAAGCATACTTAGTTAATAAGAGATACATCAAAATCATAACATTGACAAAAATGTTAATATGGTGCATTAATGTGCTGCAATCAATTTAATTGTACTTATATTCGAAACAACAGACAATACTGTGCTGGATTAGGCAATGTGGTTTTATGTTAAAACAGCTTGGTCTGCTTATAAGTTTTGGGAGATGTTTAAAAATAATGCTACTTTTACAAAATGCACCTGGGGTGTTAAATCTGTTGTAACAATCACATTTACAGGTGCAAACATATGTGTACTACAAATGCCAACAATTGTGGTACCTAGCACACCTGTAGTACCAAGCGGATCTACTGGTACCAAGTAAGCTTTAGCCCCAAGTACCCATTCAGTACCAGACATACCAGTAATGTTGAATAAGGAATAAATGTCATAAATGAAAGTCTACAGTAAAAAGAAGCAGGAAATTTCCACAGATATGTTACCTATCCAGGGTGATTCGATTCTTAAAAGCATCCGCTGGAATCCAGTTTGCTCCTTTCACAAACAAAGCTTTGTCGTTTATTTTGAAATAAAAGCTTAACCCAGTCGATCCATTGATCGGTTCTTGTACCAACTCAACCTTGCGGAAACCAAATCTGAAACAATAAAAGTAATGTTACATGCATTATACATTACCTGTCCAAATAACCTAGTTTATTTGCTTTATGGAGGAGAACACAGTTACACAAGCACCAAGAAATAGCCACCAAGGTAAAAAGTTAAGGACTACACTAAAGTAGAGGGTAAAGTTGGTGGATCATGGTTAAATGCATTGCAACTAGTTGGTCAAGAGTACACATGACACCGGGAGGGTACAGGGAAACCCAAAACTATCCATCACCATCATCCTGACTATTTTTAAACTGTATGTTTTTTTCTGTATGTGTAATTAAATAAAAATAAAAAATGAAAATATATGTTTAGATGGCAGAAATATTAAATTCCCAATCAATTAGCTTCCAAAGAACATTCATTAGAATTTGGGTTTCACTAAAACCTGCATAAAGCAACTCATCAATAAAAGTTTTCAAAAACTGCCTCAAAACCAAAAACTAGCAGCACAAGTATATATTGTATTATTTTTACCCTCTTTTGTTTTCATCTCACCTGAAATTTCGACTGCTCACATCCATCCCATCAGACGAAGTGAAGTTTACTGAAACGTTATACAGGTTTGCATCACCATATCCGTTTGGCCACCATCGTTTAAATGCAACCTGTAATATATGTTTAAATTCAACAATTAATTCAACAAATACTTACTGATTTGTCTGCTTGTAAGTTTGTGTTAGGTGAGGAAAAACCTTAACCAGGGATTCTCAAACTAGTAATAGATTTCCTAGTGTGCAGCGAAATAATCTCTATTTTAAAGTACAAACATCCCTTGTGTTTTACGAAATACCGGTGTGAAAGACATTGCTTCAAAGCTCAAGTAGTTATTCATAATGAAAAGGGCTCATACCCACCACAATAAAGTTGAAAATGAACATTTTTTGAACAACTTTTGTTGTGTTTACCAACAAGTGTGCCGCTGAAGGAAATTTTAGTTCCTTAATGCGACGCATGACTAAAAAGTTTGAAAACCAATGCCTTAAAGGTTGAACTGTTTGCATTAAGTTTGCAAAAAAATTGTATTTCAAAATTGAATTGTTTACACGTTTGCAATAAAACGCATTTCTTTATACAGGCGCTCTGTCAGTTTTGCTTTAAATAGAGATTCCCCTCAGTTAGGGAAATGTGTGTGCTGGGAATTATTTACACACCAAAGTTTGTTGCCTAATCAAGCTGCAAATACGTATGTAGGTTAAAGGTGATAAGCGTTAAGTGGATCATGTGATCAATTATCAACATAAACCTCAACAACAAATCACAGGAACCATGTTGAAATATCTATGCTTGCATGTGAAATAACACAAAATAGAGTGTAATATCATACAATGCAATCAACAAACAATAAATTACAATAAAACTACCACTTGCAATGTTTTTTTTAAATGTTAAAATCAACATGACGCCTGTTGGGTAAAGTTAAAAATATACTAACGCTTTTTCATTGAATAAACTAATAATAAACAATCCTTTTTTTATTACCTTCATAAAGCTAAATGATAAAGACAAGCAGTTTTTGGTGTTACTCCTTAATCGTTGTTAGTCTCACCTTGCTCATATCAATGTTCAAGTTCACAACTGATGTTGAACCTTCTACTTGGGATAATGTGATATTGGGAAAGATTTTCGAAACCTTAAGTTGAGGAATTGAAATTGAAACATTTCCATGAACTGGAAGTTTTGAATCTTGTTGAGAGACTTGAAATTTCAGGTCAAACAACAATTGATTTTTATCTGAAAACATAAATGTTATAATATTAAAAGTAACAATTTTTAAAAGTTGAATTAAAAATCCAACAGGTAACATTGAACATATCTCATAGATATAGTAGGTTGCGAATATATTTCAATCATAGATAAAGCTGGTTGTAAACACAAATCTCCAGTTACACAGGTATAAAAGACTTGTGCAGAAGTGTACCACCTATAAAAAATATGACCATGCAATGAATACAAGCATATTTGTCAAATACAGAAAAATCCATTTTGTCAACACATAATCTATTTAATTGCACAGAGTTCGTAAATCTTAGCTGTAGCCATTTATTTAAAAAGTTTTACAAGTATTTTATAATCTGGTTAATTGCATAAATAAGTTTCGCGTATTTTTTGTTGCGATTAACCGAATTCAACTGTATTTGGTTTAAAAACTGGATTAAAAATATTTTTTGGTGAAGAAACATATAGGATTTTGACAAGTCAAGTTGGCATATGTGTCAATGCATTCCAGTGGTTCCCAAACTTTTTTCTTTTAAGGCGCATTTTGGAAAAAAACAATAATTATTTGGCGCACTTCGAACATTTCCTCATGAACAACAGTTTAAAATGGCACAGCAAACTAGAAGGGTGGCTTAGCACATATTGCCCTTGCATATACACTATAACCTATTTTAAAACATAAATACATTTCCTATGCTTATTTTGTATTGGGTCCCACATTAGCCATCGTCTTTTATAACTTTAGTCGTTTCTGCAGGCAAAAACTCATGGGTCCTCACACATGCAAAGTTGAAAATAATGCAATTCAAGAGATAACCATGAGAAAGTCGGGTGTTGTAAGGTAAAACACAGTGATCGGCACTGGGCTTAAATAATAATACTATGTAGAATACAAACTATAAAATTAGATTCACCCCAGATATTGTTTGAAGTATGTCCTATTTAACGTTTTAAAAAACTGACCCATTTTAGGGGGCTAGTAGGG
>QLIY01001381.1:10281-24582 GCA_003260075.1 Phallusia mammillata | reverse complement strand
CGAACGGCAGAAGGATGTGATATGGCTCGGTTTGCTCGGTTGGGACAGGAAACGTTTAGGCTTGAGTTGTTAAAAGAAACAAACCATGCATTTCAAAAATAATAACTGACACATTCTTTGTCTGAACTATCGTAACTTTATTCGCATGTATTATCTTTCTGTAATGTAAAGTTAGAAGCGCATGACGCAAGCTGGCAACCGGATAAAGACCGCGCCCAGCTGCGTCAGATATATATAGGCCTCGCCCAACTGCGTCGAGTTTATGTGATGTTATGTTATGTTTTTGACTTTGTGAATCTTGTATTTTGTATAATTTTACATTGCATCTATTAAAACCAGAAGGTGGTGTGTAAAGGTTGTGTATATTTAGGGTCATAGCTAATTTAATTTAAACTGAAAATAGGGCACAGAGATCGTAGGAGTGATCGTAGAGTTGAGTAAATTCACGCCTGATTAAATATAAAATTATACTTTAGGTTGTGACGACAGTTTATAATAATTCAGTCTCAATAGGCTAACTGTAGCGTTAACAGCCGATTAAGGCAAATTTTTAAATACTAAACAAATAACCTACAGCAAACAATTGTTTAACACTTCAGCATATTAGGGCATGTATTTCTGGCCTAAAACTTATTATTTGGGGGTTTAAGGGGTAAAAATGGGTGAATCCAATAAAAAGTGACAAAATTCTTTACAATAGCTTACATTGCACCAACCAACAAAGCATGAAACCCTCCGATTATGTACTTGGGTCAGTACAGCCGTTTTTATTTTTTGTTGTTTTGGGGGCCTGTGGGTAAACCGCTGGGTCGTTTGGGGTCAAACTTCAGGAGGATCAAATTCGGTAAAATAACTAACATCTGTGCAAATTTGAATGAATTTAAAGCACTCTTTCTTTACCAAACGCATTTAACAAACCAGCATAAGACAGAAAAGAATACTTTGGGGTTTAAGGGGTGAAAATGGGTAATCCCCCCCCCCCCCCCCCCCCCCCCCCCCCCCCCCCCCCCCCCCATACCTTATATTGCACCAAACAACAACGCATATAACTCCTAAATGAAGACTTATAAGCATTTTAAAAATCTTACGTTTTGGGGGGCTGTGGGTGAACCTAGGGATCAAACGGGGTCAAAATTCACGTCTACCATCTTTAGACCAATATCTACAATGTGTGTAAATTTACAGCCTGTAGCTGCATTAAAAATTCATGTTTTTTTTCTTGATCAGACGGATGTAATTTATGTGTTATATCCCATCTATGTAAGGAAGTGTTTTCAATCAAATGCAAATAGTTATTGGTATATTACTAATCATAGGCATTGTTACGTACAAAGACAAAATGATTGTGTGTGTGTGTTTGCCTTGGGACTGTGTCATAGAGTTGTGTTGACGTTTATTGCGTGGTTGAGTCTGATTGTTATTATTCTAAGCTAAGCTGTTCAAATACAAAAATTATGTTGGCCTTCACTCATATGTTATTTTTGCAGCCCGCCTCTACAATATCACTAATTCTTGGCCTCTGCATGCGAAAAGGTTCCCCATGTTTGGTTTAGGATAAGGTACTTGAGAAAATAGTGTTACAACAAAATGCTAAATAAATTGCTTTGTTATTTTTTACCTACAATATATTGAAAGAACACAAACATCATTGTGTTGTTTCAAGTAAATTTTATTGGTACAATTTACATACCAAGCCAGTGTGTTCCTCATTACAAGGATCAGGTCTTGCAATTCAGCCACTGCATTTTCCCTGCAAACGATGGGTGGACTTTTTTCATAAAAAAATATCTGTATTATCATGCTCTGTTTGTCACTACTCTCACAATCATTTCTGCAATAACAAATATGTTTTGAGGTAAGGTATGATCTAGTGATGTATGACACATGACGTTCCAGAAGTAATCAAAAGCATATTAACTTATACAGCATTGTCAAAAAAAGCAAAATAGTTAGCTAAAAGTGTCTGTTATATTTGCAAATGAGTTTTAAATCTTCATGATTTAAAACAAATCAAAGTAAGGTCAAAAATAAAACAAACACACATGTTGGCTTTGTACAGCTGAAGACCTCAGAAATACATTTCAGTTTGGTTGTGGAAAATTTACATACCTGATTTGAACAGTCCAATCATCAAATAGAAGACACCCTGCCACTTTTAAGTCCACATATGCCTGAGCAAGATTTTCAACTTGTGACAAAGTGTCAATAAAAAGTTGCACACCCGGTAATCCCTTGTTCTCAATTAACATCAAGCGTGATTGCAAGTCCTGGAGGTCATTCAAGGTCATATCTTTTCCACCTATAAAACAAAACAAGTCAAAAACTGGCATTTCATCAGAGTCATGACAATAAGAACATTGTCTTTACCCTTTTCATCTGTTTTTGAAGCCAATATCAGTTTTATTGAAGTTTTAACAGTTGGCTTCTTTCCACCGCCTCCAATGATATAAATTCCATTTGTGTTAATGTTTTGTGCTTTGAGAAGTGACGATTTCTCAACAGAACCATGGAAATCTTTAATGCCGTTTAGCCATTTTAGGTTTGAAGCAGTGGATTCCTAAAGAATTAAGTTTTTAAAGTATGAAGAAGAGCCATCAGTGGCTAAAGTTTATTTCCTTGCATATAGCAAATCATTCAAAATCTTATTCGAATTCCTTTTCATTTTTGTATTGCTTTTGTAAATGGAGACAAAATATTAATATGTTTGAAGAATTTACTTTTCATACCCATTTCGACAAAAGTTTTGGATCTCTTTCCTTCTGTTCCCAGACTTTCTCAACAGCTTCAATAACCTCTTTAAAACCTGAATCATTTTTTAAGTCAAATATAAATGGGGCAAACCCCATGACAGCACTTAAAAAGCACGAAACACGATCAACATCCTGAACTGATTCCCCAGCAGATATCATTGCCAAGTCGCTCATCACTTTTACTTCACTGCGATCTGAATGAAAAACAACAGACATCACTTGACTTTACATGCAGCAAAGGATTGAGTACCAAGTATTAGCAAACAGAAAACCAGTTCATATTCCAAGATACTATAAAACAGTAAAATCAATGGATGTTAAAATTATCGGTTAAAACAGAATCAGTCAGTTTTAAACGTCCCCCCCCCCCCCCCCATTTTTTTTCTATTCTATAGCAAATTCAATAATTTTAAATTATAAGTGGAAAACAATCCATTATGTAGTGCAGAAAAAAGCAAATATGTGACCACAATTAGCATGTGTCCTATTCTGGTTATATTTATTATTTTTTTACCTATGCTTTTGTCCGCTATTGCAGTCATTTTCACTGTACATGTGCACATGGCACTTACAAGTTAAACTTTTTTGGTGGGGTTATTACTGTACTTCAAGGGACATAACTGATGTTACATGATATTTCAGTTGTTGATAAAATTCAACAATTGTGATTGTCTGTGCCTATTTTGCATAATTGTAAAACATGTTCAGGGGCTATTTTTCACCATTTATTATCTTGAGCCAGTCAATTAAATCCTTCTGTTCCAAAAAGTCATCAATCAAAACATATTTTTCTTCAATGACACTTTCAAGTAAGCTTCCAGCTTTCAAAACTGACTCTGTGATTGAACTCAGAGTGTTTTTGACATACAAGGTTCCTAGCTCCTGAAAAAATGCTTCACAATTTACAGTAATTTGATTTACTCAAACCCCCCCCCCCCCCCCCCCCCCCCCCCCCCCCCCCCCCCCCCCCCCCCCCCCCCCCCCCCCCCCCCCCCCCCCCCCCCCCCCCCCAATGGTGGCTTTTGCATATATTTCCATTTTTTATAATCTGTATCCAATTTATTAATTTACATACATACCATTTGATCCACACACATGATTGTTTTTGCACGCAAAAACGAATGGGTCCCCACACACATTTTATGCGAATTAGTCATGGTGAAACAGTTTTCAAATTCTTTATTTTCACATTCTTTTTCAGAAGGACAAATTAGTAGAAAGCATCAACTCAAACTTTAAAAGGTTTTTGCCCCCCCCCCCCCCCCCCCCCCCCCCCCCCCCCCCCCCCCCCCCCCCCCCCCCCCCCCCCCCCCCCCCCCCCCCCCCCCCCCCCCCCCCCCATCTAAGAATTTAATCTGTAGGTTTGACCTCAATATAGCTGTGCAAGGACAGTTTTGAAACAGTTTTCCTTCCTACAAAACTCTTTGTAGAAAACCCAGACCCAGAGACAGTATTACATGCAGTGAAAAATTAGGAAACTGTTTTGCATCATAGATATTAATAACAAATATTCTTCAGTAGTCTATTGCTGTGCAACATGCAGTCCTTAGTGTTCAACAATAACGTTTTTCCTAATTTATATTGAACTCACATATTGTTTCTGCAGTATATGTGTCAAAAATATATAAGCTTGTAACAAAAAATCAATTTTAACTTTGTTCTGTGATAACTACAGGTTGACCTTTACTGACTCTTATTGTACAGCGCATAGCTGACAATGACCGTCTAATGACTCTTTATTGCGTCTTTGGAAAACTTCTATATTTTTACCTTCATGTTGATCAACAATGCTTTGCCTCACATGTACGAAACCAAAGTATCGTTTTAATCACTTCTAAGATATAAAACCTTGGGTAAAACTGAAACCCTAATTTGAAGTTACCTCGAAATTTTTCAAAATGCTGAAGTTGCCTTTCAGCTTAAAATGATCCTTGATAGCTAAAGTAGAAGAACATTTTTTTTGGTGTCTTTCCAAAGATAAATAGGTGAGTATCTGATTGGATCTTAAGGTTTTTGTGGCTTCAATATCAAATGATGGTGTGGTTTTCAAGACATTGTCAGAATTGTTTGCAAAAGGAAAAAGCAAAATTGCTTCAACCAGCTCTGTCACTTCAGTTTTTGATGCACAGGTTTCGAAATTGCTTTTAACTTCTGACAGTAGTAGTGTTTCTAAAACAATAAAAACTTTGCTTGTGTGAAGTAACCAACAGGTCTAGTTTAGTTATACTAGTAGGATTTTTAATTTGCTTTAGGTGTATCATATGTTTAAGGTACACAACCACAATAATTATAACTAGAAGGGTCGCTTAGCATATACTGCCCTTGCATATACATTATAACCAGTGGTTGGATTCAGCCGGTTTGCACTGGTTCTATAGAACCATCTCACGAAATTTTATGAACCGACTGACAAACAATTTAAATCCCACCACTGATTATAACCTATTTTAAAACATTGGTATATTTCCAAGACTTATTTTAAAATGGGTCCCATATCATCCTCTCCCCCCCCCCCCCCCCCCCCCCCCCCCCCCCCCCCCCCCCCCCCCCCCCCCCCCCCCCCCCCCCCCCCCCCCCCCCCCCCCCCCCCCCCCCCCATATCCTTAGTTGTTTCTGCAAGCAGAAACTCATGGGTACCCACATGCAAATTTGTAAATAATGCATTTTAAATGTTTGGGCTACAGGTTGGAAAACTACAACATGCACCTACAAACGGCACACTCTACAAGCTGTCCAAATTTTATTAAATTCAGACATTGTTTAATGAATTTACCCATTTTAAGGGGCTAGTGGGGTAAATGTTAAGGCTACAGGATGGAAGACAACAATCGACACCTATAAATGGCACACTCTACAAGCAGTGTAAATTTCACTCAATTCGGATGTTGTTTAAAAAACTCACCCTTTTTAGGGTGCAAGTGGAGTAACTGATAGGGTACTACTCCTAAACTAAAAAACATCAAACCACAATAATCCAATAAACAGTCCAATAAAATTTGGTCCCAATTGGCAGGTGTTTTGCACTGTTACACCACAGAAACCTTTAATTTGTGGTGCTCAGCAACATACAAAAACGTTTTATATTTTTGGGGTTAGCGAAGCAGATGGCAGATCCATTTATCTGTGAAAGTTTCATCCAAGTCCATCAAAGATTTCATGCCAAAAGTGCATGGACAAACTTCACAGGAGAAAAAAGAAACAAAATCAAGATGCATCCCCTTCAGGGATGAGGACCCATAATTAACATCCAACCTGCCATCAAATCAAATTTTATGCAGGATAAAGTAAACAAAATTACCATCTGTCAAATTTTGCTTTAGTGGGCAAAATTTGGCTGTCATAGTTTCCCAAACTTTGCCAATCACATCATCAAATGAAAGTGTGATACTGTTGTTTTTTGTAGCAGTTTTCTTTTCCTGGAGTGCTTCATAATAAAATTGTGTCCAAAAGGCCAAAACCCCCCCCCCCCCCCCCCCCCCCCCCCCCCCCCCCCCCCCTTCTGAAATAAAACTCCGTATAGAGATTATTTCTTTAAAAGACTAATCATCCAGCAACATTCAAAGAAGCTAATTTAGCTGAAAAACGAAATAATGACCCTTCCACATGATGCATTTCTATCTTACAAACATATTTTTACTTTTCTATTCATATGTTTACTAATTTTTATTTAGCTCTATATATTATGGTCAATTCTACATAAATTGTTATTGTCAGCAAAAAGTTATTGATACCCAGAAACATACATTTACTTAATAACATTTTGTTAATTATTCCTCTAAAATGATTTGTAAAGGATATGAAATGCATTTTCTAAATTTAAATCAATTTTTAGAAAGCTCTCCCAGATGATCAGTTCTTTTTTGCCACAGTTTAACACTTAAAGGCAAGATATGCATATCAAATTAAATAATACCTAATAATGTACTGCTGTGCACCAATTTTAACCATGTTTAAGCTACAAGTAACAAACACTATCTAACAAAAAAGATTGCAAAATTAAGATGGCATTAAAATACTGATAATTTAGGATGCCAAATTGATGCATATGTTAGTTCAATTGTTCTTTTATATGTTAAGCTACATGCATTGAAACCTTGTTGTTGTTTAAGAAAAACATTTTACCTGACATATACAAAATCTTAATTTCAGTTAGTAAACTAATTTCTTTTTAAAATATTGACAAACAAAATAACCAAATGATGCAATAAACTAGAATGTGTTGACCACAAATTGGCATACACCAAAAACAAAATGATGTTAATTGAATAAATGAAACACAAAATGGGTGTCATTGACAAACATCACTTAAAGGTGGTTTCCAGTAGTACCAAATAGTGGTAAACACATAGGCTACTCATTATCAAATTAAAGATTTTTGCCACATTGCTTTTTTAATTGTTCTTTTTTTAAACTGATACAAATAAACACTTAGGGACTATCGATACCTTTGCTTCAAGTATTTCCTGTATTGCTTGATGTTGGGCACTGGTCAAACCAAACAATGCAATTTCAGGTGGATGATCACGGTCTAATTCCTCATCACTATCATTGTAGCATTTTATTGCATCACACCATTTAAGATTTGTAATGTCTTTTAGATGCCTGTCATCTTGGAATGATCCTTAACACAGTAAGCAAAAAGTGACTTAACAGGAGCAAACCACAAAAATGCTATTAAATTGCATACAACCAATATGAAAAAGAACTCACATTCATAAGTTGTACAAGGTATGCAATTATTATCTACACTCCAAGGACCCCATACTTTTTACAACATTATAGTTCAGAAAAGTAGAAAAACAAGCTTAATTGCAAACTAGAAAAATGGTTTTCCTATACATTGCCAACTTGTTGGAGCTGCTGGTGTTTTGTACCACTAAGAGCTGGTTAACCTATATATCCCCACTTTCTCTCCACATGTGAGTCCAGTGCCTGACTCCACTCTTAATGCCTGTGGCCCAGGTATTTTAATGCGTGTGGCCCAGGTATCCGGGACTGTTTCGGTCCCCCAAAACACCTCCCCCCCCCCCCCCCCCCCCCCCCCCCCCCCCCCCCCCCCCAGCTAAAGCAATTGGTCATATGGGATCAAACTTAAGATGGGTCCCACTTTGTATATATAACTAAACTTATAAAACTTATCAATTTAATTTTAGAAAACAACCTTGAATTGTACATTGGCACAGTTCTTCAAAGCACAACATCTTTTCTCGAGAGTTTTCTATTGTAGTTTTTTCTTTCTCTCTGATTCGAAACAGCTCCTTCATGCGAATTCCACTTGCTTCATATTTTTTGTCCACATCAGAGCCCTAATATAAAGAGTTATTCAATATTCTTTTTTCCAAAAGCATATCATCACAATGAAAATTTAACAGTTAATGCTTACTTGATTGAGAATAGTCAAAACATCAAGAAACTTTTCTTTCATTTCAATGATTTCTATTGAATTCTTAACACTCATGGATCCTGTTTTAAACGCATCCAAGGTACAAGATAAGGCATCATGGCACTTGGTTAATACTTGTTGACATTGGCTATTCTTGGTGACTTTTTTAGTGCCTGCAAAATCATATATCAGTAACAGAATTTAATTACACAGCACTTAAAATGGAGAAGATGGGTCAAGAAAAACAATGAAAACATCTAAGTGGAAATGTTGTTATGTATGTAACGTTCAACCTTGTGTGTCACCCTGAAGTAACTAAAGATTTTTTTCATCATAAATGAGTGTCACAGCTCAAGATAATTACCAAAATATCGTTATATTCACTTCTAAGCCCCCCCCCCCCCCCCCCCCCCCCCCCCCATTCACTTCTAAGATACAAAACCTTCGGTAAAACTAAAAATACATGTGCTAACTTAATAAAACCACATAGCATTACTG
The DNA here is from genome assembly GCA_003260075.1 of Phallusia mammillata. NCBI lineage: Eukaryota > Metazoa > Chordata > Ascidiacea > Phlebobranchia > Ascidiidae > Phallusia > Phallusia mammillata. Next base: position 15,951 of record QLIY01001381.1, on the reverse strand, counting down.
CCTTGCATTTCTGACCTAAGGAACTGGAAAAACTAAAACCAATTATTTTAGGGTTAAAGGGGTGCAAAATGGTCAAACCAATAAAAACGTACAAAATTGTTTAGAATACCTTACATTGCACCAAACAACAAAGTATAAAACTCCAAGATAATGTACTTTGGTTAGTACGGTCATTTAAAATAATTACGTTTTGGTGACCTGTGGGTAAACCGCTGGGTCATTTGGGGTCAAACTTTGGGAGGATCAACTTTGGATCAATAGCTAACATCATTGTAAATTTGAATAAATTTGAAGCACTCTTTCTTGACCAAACCAGCGTTAGACAGAAACGAATACTTTGGGGTTTAAGGGGTGAGACCTTTTTTCGGTTACAAAATTCTTTAAAATACCTTTCAGTGCACCAAACAGCAGAGCATGAAACTTCTAGCTCATGTACTTTGGTCAGTACAGCCGCTTTAAAAAAATACATTTTGGGTGTCTGTGGGTGAACCACTGGGTCATTCGGGGTCAAACTTCAGGAGGATCAAATTTGGATTAATAANGGGTCGTTTGGGGTCAAACTTCAGGAGGATCAAATTTGGATTAATAACTAACATCTGTCCAAATTGGAATAAATTTAAAGCACTCTTTCTTGACCAATCGCATATACCAAACCAGCATTAGACAGAAATGAACATTTCGGGGGTTTAAGGGGTGAAAATGGGTAAATCTTTTTTTAAGGTACAAAATTCTTTAAATTACCTTACTTTGCACCAAACAATAAATTTACATTTACACCTATTCAAACTTTTACCACATTAGAACTGTATTTTCAGGTTAAAGAGCTCGTGAACATAGCTATTATGGGTAAAACAATAAAATACGGATAAAATCAACAAAAATATACCAAAATTTTATCTCTAGCTTTGACCTCCATATTGTTGTCGAAGGCCAGTTTTAAAACAGTAAAATCTTTTCCAAAAAAAACAGCAATACAGAAACTGACATAGTAGGAAGGTATTTTGCAGCTAAGGTATCAGTAACAAATTGTCCTTTAATTTCCTTGTTACACTAAACACCTACTGTTGACCTGTTTAGCGAACTTTGAAATGATTTTTAATACCACATAGTGCTTTGTGTTCAACAACAACATTTTGCCTAATTTGTACACAACTGAAGTAATGCTTCTGGAGTTAGTTTGTCAAGCTACATTGTGCCAAAAAAAAAAACGTTGACCTTTAGTGACCCCTTGTCGTATGATGGCCAAGATATCAATGGCTACACATGCTAACTTAATAAAACCACATTGCATTGCTGCATAAAAACAGCTGTTTTTTAATTACTGAAAAGACCGCCCAGTAAAAGATTGTACTGTGCAAAGCAGAGACCTCCCACTCTGCATTAAAACACCACAACTGTAAACCAGTAAATTAATCCATTGAGACTTTTATCAGCCTGACTGTCCACAGTGTCCAGTGTACTCATATTATGGGCTTTAAAGGTAACCACTGAGCCAATCAGACAATTGTTTAAATTTTCAGAAAAATAGAGTATCTCTGACCTAAAGGACTAGCAAGCCTAAAAACAAATGTTTTGAGGTTTAGGGGTAAAACAAAAGTTACAAAATCATTTCAAATACTTTACAATGCACTGAGTGCTGTGGGTGAACCACTGGGTCATCCGAGGTCAAACGTTAAGAATATAAACTTTGGATGACATTCTCATATTTGTGTAAATCCTAATAAGTTGTAAGCACTCATTTTTGACCAAACCCATGGAACCCCCCCCCCCCCCCCCCCCCCCCCCCCTGGCTTTCCAATATATTTCCATTTTATATATATTGTGTACCTTATTCATCGATTTACTATACACACCATTTAATTTACTCATGTTTGTTTTTGCAAGCAAAAACTAATGGGTCCCCACACACTTGTTCATGCAAATTAGTCATGGTAAAAAGGTTTTTAAATTCTTTATTTTTATGTGTTTTTTTAGAAGCACAAATTAGTAGCTTTGCCAATATCCTGTTTTTTAATAGTGTCATACATTTACAAAAATAGTAAAAAAGAACTTCAAAATACTCCCAATCTGTGAATTTAATCTCTAGGTTTAACCTCGATATAGCGGTGCAGGGCCAGTTTTGCAGTTTCCTAGAAAACCCACAATTAGGTAATAGAAAAAAGACAAAAAAATATAGACAAAAAACAAATGTGTTCCCATTAGGAAATGGTAGCCATAAACACATTAAATTCAAAACATTCTGTTTTGACCCAAACCTGAAGTGGTAATAAAAATGGACAACTTGACTTGTCACCATTAGATACATATGATGAAAGCGTAATAACACATATGGTTGTTTGCTTACCAGCGAACCTGAAGTACCAGAATGCAACTGTACAGCGAAGTATTTGCAATAGTTTGTCAATGGCTTTTCCTTGCATTTCATTCCAGGTTTGCAAAAAAAAATCTTCAAGAGTACTCAAACTGTGATCATTCTTCATAACGTGAACTTTAATTTTGTGATACCATTTTTTGTTCTACAAAAATAAAATAAGCTGTTTTGTGGTTGACTATATTTCGTACAAGAAGTCAAGCCTCATTATCAGCCCGAACAGTGTAAAGAACGAAACCTTAATACTCAATCACCTGGGGTTCTTCCACGTATGATGCAAGAGCTTCATAGAAACATAAAATTACAGTGCTGTTTTGCTTATTCCCAAATTGGCTGGTATTATCAAAATAGTGGATAAAATTGTTATCAGATTTCATTTTCTGAAACAAATTGAATTAAATTCTTCAATTGCACACAGCAAACATTAAAATGCTTATTACACTTTATGTTTGAGTTCTAAGATTAACTAGGCTTTTTGGTCTTAACCAAAGTTAAACAGTTTATGTTGGATATAATTCAAACTATTTTATTATCTTTGTGACATCTGTTCAAGCTTATTTAAAAAAAATCTGGTTGGGTTTTAGCATCAAGTGATTGGTTTTGGGACCGTCTTTACAAAACTATTTAAATAAAATTTGACAAAGCATGCTTGGTAGAGATACTGATCAGGCTAAAACCAAAACTTTGCTATAATGATTAATTGAAAGGAAATATTTTAACCAACTGAAACCTAAATATGTCTATTTGGTTTTCAGAAACAGGATTGCTTCTACAATAGATTAATAACTGATTCCAGGTCAAATAATATGCAAAAATAAGTATTTTTTGTAAAATTTTGCGAATATTTAGAAAAAACTTGACTGTTGGCAAAGCAATTGCTATGGTGTTGATGTGTATCCTACTTTTTAAACTGAAGCATTCCTTTTGCCCAAAATGTGCATACTTTGTTTTTAAAAACTGTGTACTAAGACATACATAAAAATGTAACAAGATATCTCCTTTTCCCCAAAATCATTTGGATTAAATGTTGTACATTAGGACATAAAAAAAAAACTTCAACTAGGAATATTGCTTTCTAGTATACACTACTTCCACTTTATGTATCCTATATCCTATTTACCCAATTACTATACACATCATTTGATCTACACATATGATTGTTTGTCCCCACACATATATTTGTGTGTATTTATTAGTTACTTACAGTAAGTTTGGGTTGAGAAGGGGACCCACAATTACAACTCAGTACCCCAAAAAAATGTAACAAAAGCCTAACTTAGTAAGTTGTACAACACTGAATAAATCAGGATGTGTCTATTGTCAAGTCAAGCATACACTTAGTAAAGTAATGTATGTATGTTGAAAAAAACATGCTAAACACAAAACATATGCTTACTGCTTATATTTGTTTGGATTGCTGATTTTAACCAAAGTATTGTTTGCAACTCNTTAGTTCATGTTTCCACAGTTCTGCTGTTGATTGATCAGCAATTTGCAAATCAACAAGACTGTTAAAAATCTGAAGAAAAAAAAGATTGACAATAGTTTTTGCAATGAATTTGAGTTACTATTTACCTATTTTTGCGCCAATAGGGGCCATGTTTACCTGCAATTTGCTCCATAGCTTGACACTGTTCATCTCAACCACTACTTTCTTAACTTCCAGGATAATATTTTTAAGGTTTTGCTTGCTCTAAAACAATTGACATAAAAGATGTTTTAGATGTTTGGATGGAAACCACAGATGTTGCATTTTGTAAATCGGTACTGCACAGTCACAAAGCCCGCAAAACCACTAAGCGCAGTCCACAGAAGTATATTTGGTTTATAACTGTGGTTTGAAATAAGTAATGATTTTTATGTCGCCTAATGCATGATCTCGCTTTACCATTACTGTAATTATTAACTAAAAAAATCACAATCCAAGCTGTGTTGTATTGTATTTACACAAAAGAAAAAAGTGTGGTATGATCTATTGGGATGTCAATATGTTTATATGTAGTTTTATTTGATGATATTTATTTTTAATTATTTATTTTTTTTGTCACCATCACTGATGTCTTTCTCCATTATCACATTAGATAAATGCTATAACAACGTTGGTATGTAACCCACAACCAAGATTTTTTCTGTTGTAGCCCTTGTACAGTTTTGAGTTGCACAGGCCTGTTGTTAACTGTTATATACAAAAAATAAGGCATACAATCTTCCCATAAAATAAAATCGAGGCCTTATATCTATATACGAACCTGTGGCAAAAGAAAGATAAGGTTCAAAGCCCATGCCAATAATTGCATGTTATTGTTTTCATTTAATTTATTGCAAACTTTAGTGAACATGGATTGAACATTACTCCTTATTTTGTCAATTTGTTGCACACTGTAAACAAATAAATGCAGTAAGGTTATATTATTGGGGTTTTATTACTGTTTTCAATTAAACGCTTACTTGTCCATACTGCGAGATAATTTTGTTTTAACACCCTCGTAAATCCAAGCTGTCACAGTTGGGCTGTTTGCAAGAATCTAAACAAAAAGTGAAGTAAAATTTATGATACAAAAAAACACAGAGAAACATACCATATGATTATTATTTTCAGAAAAGGTTGACCGTGCTAGGTCAAAGAATTTTGCCCCATCAAACAAGTCCAAAAACACTGTATCAAGTTTGCAAATTGATGGTACAGTGAAAATTTCCTGGTAAAGATTTGCAAAAGCAGGAAATATTGGTGCCAACTCTTCTACTTGTTTGTGCACACTTTGAACAAGGCTGCAATAAAATGTTTTAATATTACTTTGTATATTATGCAACATTAAATTGAATTGTTCGAACTAATACAAACTTCAAAATTTATACATCACTTGCATGTACTGTTCAGCACAATAAAAAAAGAAGGACAAGGAAAGTAGATTAACAAATAATACACCATTTCCTTTTTGAAAATTCAAAATAAGTGGGCATCAGGACCACTACTTTTTCAAATTTTAATATTAAAACTCCTTTTGGTCTTGATATGTCAGAAGTCAGTTTTAAAACAGTTGCAACAGAAAAAATATTACAACAACAAATTAAATAGGCATCATGTGAAACAATGAGGTTTGATAATATGCAGGACATTTTGTTTAACAACACTGTTTTGCATTAAAAAATACAATGACGTAGCAGTTAACAAGTGTGATTCATTTGAAAGGAATATATCAAAAAAGAACAAAACAAATACTTTAATTTAATCTCTTGCTTTGACCCAGATATTGTCGTCCAAGGCCGGGTTTTAAACACATATGCTTACTGCTTATATT
>QLIY01001380.1:0-40329 GCA_003260075.1 Phallusia mammillata | reverse complement strand
ACCGTTCTGATTTTACCTCAGATTTTTAGGCCTAGTTTCAGGCTAATATAAAATAAATGAGGGTTGTAATCGGACACACAGGAAAGGAAATTGTTGCCCAGCTGACCCACATCGCGAAGCCAGTTGATGGCAGTTCGAAACATCAGTTGAGAATTATGATTTGCAGATGGTTAATCGCAATATTGTTGGGTATGTATGGCTGATTCTTGATTTCGAAAACATAATAATGCGCCAAAGAGTAGGTCTGTCAGGCCATTTTACTCAAAGCTTAATATGTGTATTGGGATTCAATAGAATTCAAATGCATTTACTTGATATTGTTACATAGTGCTTCGTATTTCGGTCATTACTTCGCGGTAAGTAATAGGCAGTACATTCAACCACATTTTAGTAATGAAAGTTGTAGTATTACGTCAACATATCTTTACTTCAACATTATTTGTTTAACAAGATTTGTGTAACACATTTTAAACATAGGACTTGATTATTCTAAAACAGATGATCGAGAAAACAGCTAAAAAAATGTGTTCCTGGCATCTTGTTTCAGCTGAAAACACAGTATTCGTAAGTAAGATAAAACATTGTTTACAACACCTAAACAACAAATTTGAAGGGATATGGCATATCAAGCTTTGGACTCAGAGCAAAGTGATGTTTTCGATCAGAGGTTTATTGAACGTGCAAATGTAAAACGACATGTGCTGACACCCAGCCTTGAGAAACTTCATCGGTGTAATGTTTGTGAAAAAACCTTTGCTCAAAGTGGTCATTTGAAAAGACACATGTTGACTCACACCAAAAAGAAACCTCATCGATGCGATGTTTGTGAAAAAGAGTTTGCTCGGATGGGAGCCCCCCCCCCCCCCCCCCCCCCCCCCCCCCCCCCCCCCCCCCCCCCCCCCCGATGTGATATTTGTGAAAAAGGGTTTGCTCGCATGGGAGTTTTAAAAACACACATGTTGAATCACTCTAAAGAGAAACCTTATCGATGTTATGTTTGTGACCCCCCCCCCCCCCCCCCCCCCCCCCCCCCCCCCCGAAACCTCATCGATGTGATGTTTGTGAAAAAGAGTTTGCTCGTATGGGGGATTTAAAAATCCACATTTTGATTCACACTAAAGAGAGACCACATCGATGTGATACTTGTGATAAAAGATTTACCCAAAGTGGAAATTTGAAAGTCCACATGTTGATTCATACAAAAAAGAAACCCCATCGGTGTGATGTTTGCGGAAAAAGATTCAATGACATTTCAAGTTCGAAAAGACACTTGTCGACCCCCCCCCCCACACATGTTGACCCACACTAAAAATAAACCGCATCAATGTGACACTTGCGATAAAAGATTTATCCAAAGTGGAAATTTGAAAGTCCACATGTTGATTCATACAAAAAAGAAACCCCATCGGTGTGTTGTTTGCGGAAAAACATTCAATGTCATTTCAAGTTTGAAAAGACACTTGTCGTCTCCCCCCCCCCCACACATGTTGACCCACACTAAAAATAAACCGCATCAATGTGACACTTGTGATAAAAGATTTATCCAAAGTGGAAATTTGAAAACCCACATGCTGATTCATTTAAAACAGCAACCCCATCGATGTGATACTTGTGATAAAAGATTTACCCAAAGTGGACATTTGAAAACCCACATGTTGATTCACACTAACGAGAAACCACATCGATGTATTGTTTGTGATAAACGATTTACCCAAAGTGGAAGTTTGAAAATCCACATGATGATTCACACTAACGACCCCCCCCCCCCCCCCCCCCCCCCCCCCCCCCCCCCCCCCCCCCCCCCCCCCCCAGTAAATTTACCGTGAAAATATTTGTTTGGGCTGGAAAACACATTTTGTTACAGCTTTTGGTGTCCTATTATAAACGCTGATGTTTTCAATATGTATGTTGAAATCATATCTTGTAAAACATGTGTGAACTTTCTACGCGTATGCAGGATAATCTGTTTCACAGCATGTAGATATTTGACTTCATTCTTGCAAATATCATGCTTTATAAAAATTGAAAAAGTTGCAAACTAAAATATGAGTTTTATCTTACATGGTTTTATTTTTATGTTCCCCCCCCCCAACGCTGATGTTTTCAATATGTATGTTGAAAATCATATCTTGTAAAACTCGTGTGAACTTTCTACGCGCATGCAGGATAATCTGTTTCACAGCATGTAAATATTTGACTTCATTCTTGCAAATATCATGCTTTCTAAAATTTGAAAAAGTTGCAAACTAAAATTTGGGTTTTATCTTACATGGTTCTATTTTTTGTCTGATTGGTGTGGTGTTTTGGTTTTCGTGGTTTGTCAAACTGGTGAAATTTTACATGGTTTAATCAACAATAAATTTGCTGTATGTCGTTATTTTGGGTTTCCTGCAACTCACACAAACATACAAAGTGATCAATCAACAGTGTATTGGTTTTGTAACAATGCTACTTGCCTACATCAGGAATCGAAATCATACACCATACTTTTAGGAAGAAAATATGTTGAGACGTTTGGCCGGTACGGCACCACAATCAAAAACTTTAGTAGGTGTGCGCGCTATACGCAAAGCGTAAACGGGCTTAAAGAGTCGCACTTATGTAATTCCTGGCTCAATACAAGAAAAATGCATCATTCGTAAAAAAGAGCCCTAAATTAAATTCCCCCCCCCCCATCGAAAGCATACACCATACTTTAATAAAGAAAATAATTTGAGACGTTTGGCCCAGTACGGCACCACAGTCAAAACTTTTGTAGGTTTATGCGCGTTTTAAGGAAAGCGTAAACGGGCTTAAAGAGTCGCACTCACCTATTTCCTGGCTCAATACAAGCAAAATGCATCATTCGCAAAAAAATAGCCCTAAAATAAATTCAAATCTTTTCTATACTTTCCAATATTCAGAAGTCTTAGACAGCCCCAATACACCACAAAAACTTATGCAGCTTTTTTATCAAACAACGATAACTTAGTTGCAACATGGCAACATGTTTTAATACAGCTTTGACTTACTTACATATCTGTTTGTTGCGCGTGTCTGTGCTAACACAAAGCAAGCAATAAGTAACAAAATGCCAACTAGAAAAGTGTATACTTGTTCGTTACATTGACTACAGTGAGATATATTGCTTCAAATGAAAGTTGCTGGTGTTTCCCGCATTACATGTGCACGTGCAGGTTTTTTTTAAGGTTTGGTTTGGGTGACCGCTAAGTAGTCCCCCCCCCCTAAGTGCGACTCTTTAAGCCCGTTTACGCTTTGCGTGTAGCGTAAACGGGCTAAAGAGCACTTATCTAATTCCTGGCTCTATACAAACAAAATGCATCATTCGTAAAAAAGAGCCCTAAAATAAATTTAAATCCTATCTATACTTTCCAATATTCAGAAATCTCAGTCAACTCCAATACACCACAAAAACTTATGCAGCTTTTTTATCAAGCACTGATTATTCAGGTGTAGTTTAGGCAATATGTTTTAATACAGCTTTGAATTACTTACACATCTGTTTGTTGCGCGGGTCTGTGCTAGCACAAAGCAAGCAATAAGTAACAAACTGCCATCTAGAAAAGTGTTTACTCGTTCGTTACTTGACTACAGCGAGATATATTGCTTCAGATAAAAGTTGCAGGTGTTTCCCGCATTACATATGCAGGTGAATATTGAACACTTCAAGCCTTGGGAATTTTGCCAGCGCTAATGAAAATCTGTCCTTGTAGTTAGTTTAGCCAATTTCATATCAATATGAATGGCGCTTGTAATCGGACACGCTGGAAAACAAAATTGTTCCACAGCTGACTGTCAAATTGCGAACCCACACGGTGCCAGCAGACTTGCAGATTGTTGATTGCATTAATGTTTATTCTGTTTACAAGCCTGTGCATTGTTTAGAAAACATTATAATGCCGCAAAGAATCTGTATGTTAGGTTTGCAAAATTGTTCAAACATGGTAAAATTTGAGTGTTTGAATATTAAATATAAATTATTTGTTTTACATATTATGGAATTCCAATCCTTCATACTCCGGTCTGGTCTTAATTACATCGGGGAAAGTAATGTGTAGTAGGAATAAATTGTTGCTGCCAGGCATAATGTATCAACAAATTTTTGGCTCTTCCAGCAGTTTTGATTATAATATGCCGACATTTCGATGTCCAATACGAGACACCTTCATCGGGGTAATGACATAGATTGAGAACACAAAGTTGTTATTTTGCAACAAGGGTGGTAAAACACACACACAATGCGGTGGGAAAAAAACGCAGTCTGCAACAATGACCAAGTAATAGCACCTAGTTCAATGGTGTAAAAGCGACGGATAATTACTTCTGTCCACAATTAAACCATTAGCGTTTCTGCTGCCAAGGTGTTAGAAAGGGAAACTGATTTCCACAAGCGTGGTTTCCTAGAGTCGTGGAACAACTATTTTCACACCAACACGATAAACGTTAAAACGGACGTTCTAATGCCGATAACTTATCGGTCGCTTTTGCACCACTCGACCATTGATGCGCACTGCGTTTTTTTACTTTATAACTTTTAGTTGATAATTTATGTCATTGCCCTGATGAACGTGACTCGTATGGGACATCGGTACTTTGGTATACTATTATAAAAACTACTGGAGGAGCTAAAAATTTGTTAATGTGTAGTATGTTTCACATTAGCACGCATGTTGTTGGAAATTTTTAGTATGATGTAAATATATTTATGGTTCTACGTTCCGAAAGGTGACAAATTTGTGTCAAAGATTTCAACGAAAGCCAATTTGCTAGGTCTTTTTGGTGTTCCCTCAGGCGGCCGTTCTTTGATCTGTCCGGTTCTCTGATATGAAGGCTTTGGTTTAGCGGTTGGTGGGACAACTGTAGGTACCTGAATATGCTGGTTTGTTTGTGGACAAAAACGAGAATATTTTATTCCTGCATACAGAAATTTTCGACACCCCTGGATGATACAGTTTGTTTAAGCGCGCATCACAAACCAACCGGTATTACAAGGTACCTACAGTTCAAGATGAATATAAAAACAGATGTTCTAATGCCGATTAGCTGATTTACAACACTTATCTACGATTCACGTTATTATCTTCGTTTTCACTCCAAGGGTGCTAACGCCTATGTTGGGTAGCTGACATTACGCTTATGTAGACACCCTGTATANTATCGCTTGGTGCGCCTCCACATAGCTTGGTGCGCCTTCACATCGCTTGGTACAGCTTTATATTACTTAGTGCATCTTTATATCACTTGGTGCACGTTTATATCGCTTGGTGCGCCTTCACATCGCTGTGTGCACCTTTATATCACTTGGTGCACCTTTGTATTGCTTAGTGCGCCTTCACATAGCTTGGTGCCCCCCCCCCCCCTGGATGTGTTGTAGCTCCTTTACCGTGTCCGTACATGCCAAGGCTATGCAATGCGCATGGCAGTGCACTGTGTAGGTAATTGGATTTTGGGCAGTCAATTTCTGTGACAGGGAATTTCTGCATCCTACCATGGTAGCAGCTCCATCGCATGCAATAGCGACATGTTTATCCACATCAAGACTGTAGTCAGCAGCGACCTCTTTCCAGAGTCGGAATAGGTTGGCAGCAGTAGCCCCGCGAGCGTCTATCCGACGGATATCCAAAAATGCAGTTTCCTGGCGTCCCTTTTTATTGACGTACTGGTTTGGATCGCTTGGTGGGCCTTCACATAGCTTGGTGCGCCTTTACATAGCTTGGTGCGCCTTCACATCGCTTGGTGCACCTTTATATCGCTTGGTGCTGCTTTATATTACTTGGTACACCTTTATATCGCTTGGTGCGCCTCCACATAGCTTGGTGCGCCTTCACATCGCTTGGTACAGCTTTATATTACTTAGTGCATCTTTATATCACTTGGTGCACGTTTATATCGCTTGGTGCACCTTTATATTACTTGGTGTACCTTTATATGGCTTGGTGCACGTTTATATATGTAGGTGCACCTTTATATCGCTTGGTGCGCCTTCACATCGCTTGGTGCACCTTTATATCGCTTGGTGCACCTTTATATCGCTTGGTGCGCCTTCATATCGCTTGGTGCGCCTTCACATCGCTTGGTGCACCTTTATATCACTTGGTGCACCTTTATATCGCTCGGTGCAGCTTTATATTACTTGGTGCACGTTTATGCAACTAGGTGCGCCTTCACATAGCTTGGTGCAGCTTTATATTACTTAGTTCACCTTTATATCGCTTGGTGCACGTTAATATAACTAGGTGCACCTTTATATCGCTTGGTGTGCCTTTCCCCCCCCCCGTTTATATCGCTTGGTGCAGCTTTATATTACTTGGTGTACCTTTATATCGCTTGGTGCAGCTTTGTATTATTTAGTGCACCTTTATACGGCTTGGTGCACGTTTATATAACTAGGTGCACCTTTATATCGCTTGGTGCGCCTTCACATCGCTTGGTGCACCTTTATATCACTTGGTGCACCTTTATATCGCTTGGTGCAGCTTTATATTACTTGGTGCACGTTTATGCAATTAGGTGCACCTTCACATCGCTTGGTGCGCCTTCACATAGCTTGGTGCACCTTTACATCGCTTGGTGCACCTTTATATCGAAATAAATAATCACATTCACATGGACCGCTAACTGCCCTTTTCGTCTAGTACGATTTGCATTTTACGGCACCATTTATATGAACGATTTTTTTTTTGTAAAATAACCCCCGATGCATTTACGATAAGCTGATGCAAGCAAATATTAAGTTACGAATTAAAAAACGAATATCACACAAACACATCTGGTTATATGCAAGCATTTTTCTTTAGTGCTTTATTTTTTTGGTGCGATGTTTTCTTCTCCAATCTTTTTGACCTCGCTTTTTCCCTGCATCCTCCGAGAGCAGACGTGTAAGAAGGGAATTATCAGTGGACTATTGTTTTTTTTTGGTGTTTGTTTTGTTTTATTTAGTCTAAATTTTGAAAAATTAAGCAAGTATTGAAGCTTCTCCGAATCGGACTTCTTGGACCATTCATTGACCGGCATAGCAAAATGCTCATAACCTGGCGCCAGATGTCCAAGGTTAACTATCGCTTTTGTTATTTCTTTATACTGAACTTTCACCACGCCATAGATCTGATCGATGAGTTTGGGGATCTTTTGTTGTTTCCAGCCTGATTTGCATTTGAGGACATGATTAAGGGATTCGCTGATGTTGTTTGTCCAAATCTTTCCAATTAGTGGTATTTTTCTCCATTGCTTTTCTTTTGCTGTTTTTAAAAATCTTACTAAATACGGCCTAGCCAAAGGTTGATCATGGCATATTTCGAGAATTTCTGCACATTTAAAGTCAAATTCATTAGGTCGCCGTACATTTGTAACAAACTGTTGCGACGTTTTTCTACAGCGCCCACTTTATCGCGAAAGAATCGCGTCACGTCATCCTTAAATGTTCATTGCACAAAACATGATTACCGAAAAGGCACGAGTTGCTGCTTTATGCCTAGCTTTCTTGTCGTCCGAACCAAAAATTAGGTTGTCAAAATCATCATCTAAAACTACACTTAAATTTCCAAAAAACAGTCGATCAGGGTCTTCTTCATTAGCTTCAAACATAATACAATGTTAGGATAGATTTTGGAAAAAAATGGTAAAAGTTAGTTTATTAGAAGGGGCAAAATTATAAGTATAGTACAATAGAGTGTTAAAAACATGACTGTCAGCAACTATCTTACCATCATTTTCCAGTAGTTTGAAAATCCCTTTTCAAAGCTATCCATTTCTTGTTTGTTTTTTGGTGGGTTGTTTGAGGGCATTATCCGGAGATTTGGTAGTAAAAAAAACTGATCTTCACTGCAGCACGGTTCCAGGGTTAGTGTAACAGTGTCTTCTTCTAAGTTGCTTGTAGTGCTACAAAATGTCAAACTGTTAACAACAAAAATGTAATTACAAATTATTTGGTTTGCTTTTTTACTGTTACCTCCTGGGAAAATAGGGATCAATAGCTACTGAGCCTGACCCCCACAATTTTTCCTTTTTTGATTTGTACATATTTGCCCCTCAAAGCCTTTCATTTTTCTTTTATGTCTTTCCTGAAACATCCTTAAAATGTTTTATCTGACTTTCTGTCATGCTTTACTAACATAATGACTACTTGCTTACTGTATTCTGGTCCTAAAATATACTAACCTGGTGTGTTTATCTCTAAAGCTATTTTAAGCCAGCAGTTGTCTACATGTTGCGATTGTGGTACCCGCTTATGCTGGAATTGAATAAAAAAAGAAAATCCAGCACTTTATTAATTACAATTTCCCCCATTATTTGACAAAACTTAAACCTTAAAAATTGTTTGTCATTGTAGTGTAAATAAATAACCAAACCAGGACTAGCATCTTGTCCAAGGGTCTAAAACAAATGTTAAATGACACAAAGGCTGTGAAACATAATTGTGTCTTCCTTATTTACCTTCCAGTTTCAAATAATTGCGGCGAGTGGAGCAATTTATATGGCAATAGTTATGCTGTTTGCTCGGGTTGTGGGTTTCATCACATTAATTATTCATGCATGTTAAAATAAAGAAATATTTTTCGCCTTGGCATTCTGGTTCCCCCCCCCCCCCCCCCCCCCCCCCCACAGAATTTCAGTGCCACTTCCCCCAGCTTTGTTAACCACAGTTCGGCTACTTTGCGACAAAATCAGTTAAAGGTCTTTATTACCACTTTGTTGTGAGAAGCCTTTTGAACTTCCCGCATTGTCGCTGTGTAAAAGTTAAATAATACCAAGCTTCCGATGCGCTTCTCGTTGCTTTTGCCTGAGTTTGTTAAATATTGCTGTAATCTCTCTTTCTCTTAAATGGTCCCGGCAGCGGCGAAGTGACTTTTTCTACATTTAAGCCATTTAGAATTGCCATACTCTATTTGAATAAGGTTATAGGAAAATATAACATAATCTAAAATATTCTGAATTGCTAAATGGTAAATTTTGGTAATTTGCCCAAAACTTCATGTTCACATACAACCTACGGAATGCTAAACACAAGAAAATGAAGACAAGCACCACCAATAGAAAGTTGGATATTTTATTGCAAGAACTGAAGTCACATCAAAAAACAAATGATGGAAAACTATCTGAAATACTTAAAAAACTGAACACTATAAAGGAAAGCCAAACATTTTTCGAACAAAAGTATAAGGAAATGAAAGAAAGGCTGGAAGAAAACGAAAAAACACTACACACTGTTAGACAAGAAAATGTAAACCTAAACAATCAAGGTTCGTGTTTTCTAAGTTATAATTCTGAAATTGTAATGCATAGTTTGGATTATTTGTCTCGTGTTTATTATTAATTTTATTTCTATCTTTTGCATTAAATTTGTCATTTGTTTTTGTTATTTAATCAAATCTACTCTTATGATGTTGTGTTACTTCGCGGTTCTTGCTTGGTTTGTCTTCAGATTATTTCCATTATTTTTCTTTTTTGTGCAACACAAAACCCTGCGACTCTAAATATGTTTTTTGGGGCATCTTGACTCGAAAACCGAAAGGTTAATCGATGCCTCCTTACCATAACTTTTCTTTTCAATGTATTAAACGTTGCATTTTGAACAGTAAAATTTTGTGGTATATAGCAGGGGTCGGCAACCTTTTTTGCACTGCGGACCGGTTTTGAAACTAAAATTTTATCGCGGACCGGTCTTCTAAAAAACTACAAATATATAGCTATAAAATCGCTTAAATTAGTTTATCAACCCCGGGATACAAATGTTTTGAAGCATTTAATCTGAAAAATTATACGGCCCGGCAACGAACTCCTCGCGGACCGGTACCGGGCCGCGGACCGGCGGTTGCCGACCACTGGTATATAGTATCGAATACCTTGGTTAAATCTAGTGGATGCGGCATGATGTGAGTCCCTTATCAGCATTATGCAGATGTTGGTCACGTATAGCATGAAGAGCTAGGATAGTGGAGTGATCTCTTCTAAATGCAAACTGTTGTTCATACAATAATTTATATTTATCGAGGTATGTATAAGGTCGGCTGTGCATTATATGTTCAAATATTTTGCTGAATGTAGATAAAAGTGATATGGGCCTGCAGTTTGTGCATTTATTGGCTGGTCTTGATTTATGAATTGGGATTAGTTCGGCTAATTTTAACGTATTTGGATCCCCTGTTGCACGCAGTTGTTAAAGATGGTACTTAAAGGATAAGCATTGACTTCCTTTGGCATTTTAATAAATTTGACTGAAATGTCATTGTCGCGTGTAGCTTTTTCAGAGTCTAATGAGGCAATAGTTGATAAAATTTCATGTGGCGTGGAAGGTGCTATGAACAGATACTGGGAAATGTTTTTAAAATTAACAGTTTGTGGTGTATTTGCTGTGGGTGGGTTATTTTATCCGCAAGCTTCTGGCCGATGTTGGAAAAAAGTCATTGAATGTTGGTTATTTTATTTTTGTCAGTTTCAATACATGAAATGGGATTGTGTTTTTGTCGTTTCAACTAAGTCATTGATTATTTGCCATGTCTTACCAGAGTTGTTATTGTTATTAGCCAGAAGTTGATTGTAGTAATTCATTTTTTATTGCACTATAGCCTTGTCCCCCCCCCCTATATAACTTGCAATGTGTGGCATTACCAAAGTTTTTGTTGCGATATATTTTAGCTAACATTTTATGTCTTACTGCAAGTTTTTTTTTCTTGTTTTTTTTTTGCGATATGGTGTGCAAAGGTGCCTATAATCAAAGTAAATATTTCACAAAATTTACGGAAGTGGTTGTGTGGTGTAAGTAGTGTTTGATTGTTTTCACAGAATGGCAACATTGCTCTTTCTAATTCGCCAAAAAATGTCTGTTTATTTAAATTGTATCTCCGACCCAATGAGTTGTGTTTTTTGGTCTCTTATTGTTGGAGTTATGTAAAATAATAAATATTGGCAAATGATCGTTAATGTCTACATTTACAATCCCAGTGGTATGGAAGTTTTTTTGTGTTGTTAGTGTATATGCGGTCAATGAGTGTAGTACTGTGTTGGGTTAATCGGGTTGGTTTGGTGATAAATGACTTTGAATGTTGCAGCTGTAATTATGAATTGTGTGGATAGTGTTACTTTTCATCAAATCAATATTGAAGTCTCCTAAAATATAGTAATTATGTTGTGTTTTATTTAGAGTATCTAAAGCATTCAGAAGTTTGTCCTGAAAATCTTGAAAGCTTTGCCTAGGATGTCTGTATATTACACCAACTGTAAGTATGTTTTTGTTGATTATTAGGTCAATCCATATACTTTCACAGTCTTGTGTATTCAGCGAAACCCTTAGGTTTTGGCTGTGAAGGTATGTCTGCTTTATGTACATTCCTACACCACCACATTTTTGGGATGAATTGGAGTTAACAAAATCATAGCCTGGTAAGTTAATGTTGTTTATAAAATGATCATCTGAAAGGGCAGTTTCAGTGACAGCTATTATGTCAGAGGATCGATCCAGATTGCACACCATTTCATTAAGATTATCAAAGTTTTTTTGAATGCTTCTAATATTCAAATGCATTAGAAAGAGGTCACTCCTAGTAGTTGTCTTGATGCATTGAGCGAATTGTTGCATGTCATAGTAATCCCACTTCATTGTTTCTAGGAAACAATCAGCCATATCTTTCTTTATTTATCAGTAAATCTAATAATTTGCATAATTACATACTGTTGGTGATGTGGTGTAATTCCAGTAGGTTTCCAATTCGATGTGTTGGTGCTTCATCATCCTTCCTCAAGAAAGTTTTGCCATGCCTTGTCCATGTATATATTTGTAGTTATTTTTCTTTTTAAACTCGAAGTATTGTGCAAATATGTTCCTGTTTGTTGCAGTCAGACTTTCATTGATAAAAAGCTTCCACAGATTGTATGTTTTTGTTTTCCAACTGTAGCTTGCGTCTATTTTTGTTCATAAATTTTGCAATTATGGTGGGTCTTTTTTCCCCAGCCTTCGGTAGTCGGTGAGAGACGCTTATGTCCATTTTTTGTATACCAACCTCCTTTTTTAACAGACTGCAATCACAATTTCATCAGTGTTCTCTTCTTTTGTAAGTGCCAGTCCCTTAAACTCCAAGCATTCCCTTTGAGAGTACTGTTCCAAATCATTTAATCCGTTTTCTGTTTCTGATTGCTTTCTGTTAATGCCGTTACTTGATTATTTAGCTTTACATTTTCTTGTCTAACAGTGTGTAATATTTTTTCGTTTTCTTCCAGCTTTGTTTTCATTTCCTCATACTTTTGTTAAAAAAATGCTTGACTTTCCTTTATACTGTTTAGTTCTTTGAGTATTTCAGATAGTTTTCCATCATTTGTTTTTTGATATGACTTAAATTCTTGCAATAAAATATCCAACTTTCTATTGGTGGTACTTGTCTCCATTTTCTTGTCTTTAGTATTCCTTAGGTTGTATGTGGACATGAAATTTTGAATGGCAAATTACCAGAATTTACCATTCAGCAATTCAGAATATTAATCAATATTATAGACTATTTTATCACAACAAACCTTATTCAAATAGAATGATGGGACTACGGAAACCCCCCCCCCCCCCCCCCCCCCCCCCCCCCCCCCCCCCCCCCCCCCCCCCCCCCCCCCCCCCCCCCCCCCCCCCCCCCCCCCCCCCCCCCCCCCCCCATAGACATGACTAAAAACCGGGACTGGGTGAAAGTTCATAGGCAATTCATGACTAAACGACGGGTTTGGGTAAAAGTTCAAATATAGTTCTTATATCGGTAGACGGGATTACGGAAAAGCGCTTATGATTAAAAGACGGGACTGAGTAAAATTTCATGGGCAATTCTTGTAGCGTCTGATCGGACTACGGAAAAGCGCTTGTTAGACATGACTAAAATACAGGACTGGGTGAAAGTTCACATATAGTTCTTACAGCTTCAGATGGGGCAACGGAAAGGCGTTTGTTAGACATGACTAATAGACGAGACTGGGCGAAAGTTCACATATAGTTCTTATAGCGTCAGACGGGACTACGCAAAAGCGTTTGTTAGACATGACTAATAGACGAGACTGGGCGAAAGTTCACATATAGTTCTTATAGTGTCAGACGGGACTACGCAAAAGCGTTTGTTAGACATGACTAATAGACGAGACTGGGCGAAAGTTCACATATAGTTCTTATAGTGTCAGACGGGACTACGGAAAGGGCGTTTGTTAGACATGACTAAACTACGGGACTGGATGAAAGTTCATGAGCAATTCTTGTTTGTTAGACATGACTAAACTACGGGATTGGATGAAAGTTCATGAGCAATTCTTGTTTGTTAGACATGACTAAACTACGGGACTGGATGAAAGTTCATGAGCAATTCTTGTAGCGTCTGATAGGACTACGGAAAAGCGTTTATTAGACAGGACTAAAATACGGGACTGGGTGAAAGTTTACGAAGTTCTTATAGCGTCTGATAGGACTACTGAAAAGTGTTTTTTAGACATGACTAAAAGACGGGACTGGGTGAAAGTTCACGTATAGTTCTTGTATCGTTTGAAGGGACTACGGAAAAGCGTTTATTAAAAAAGTCTAAAATACGGGACCAAATCCAACGTTAACCTTTCCTTTTTCCCGTAAAACAGTAAGCATTCTACAATTATGTTGGATTTTTGCTGCCAAACCATCAACGGGAAATCGTGTGTCGTGTCCCTTCTCCGGACCCTGAGTGGCGACGAACTTCATCTCGTTATCGTAACCCGGTATATAAGCAGTGTTGATGTAATCGTTTCCACTGCTTCCTTGCAAAACCACGCGAGCAAACCTTGTGCCAGTGCTTTGTAAAATCTAAAACTTTGTGGCGTCCGACAACTCACGACACGATTTTTAAACAACAAACTGACGAGGCACAAAATGGGTACAATAGGAGATTACCACATCCATGTTGCCAACTTTGAATAATAATATCGGCAGCAAACAAGCAACTGCTATAAACCTCACTAAAAAAGCAATAAAAATTCGAAGTAAAAGTACAGTTGTGTATAAAGATGACAACAGCATGTGCAGAAATATGGTTTACATTCATTTATTGAGTTCAAAAAATAAACTGATGGTATTTGGATTTTATTTCTAAATGATACAAGTGTGTCTTAACACAGTTTCAATTTTTTATGAACCAAATGCACTGCACGTTTTGCGATAGAGTATGCATAAAATCGCTTGTACACAAAACGTCGATTAATTTTGAATTTTTGTGTTGATGCAAGGAACGCATGTTCGGCTCCTATACTTTGGTCCAATGTCAGGTCACGCATTTATTACGGAGATTGTTCCACAGACTAAGTTAATTTAAGATTGTCATGTAAACAAATGTTCATGTTTACTTTTCAAAACATTACTTCTACTCGCGACATTGATCTGATGAGATCCCTCCCTGCCTCTGTGAAGTAATTGAGCTGAACCCCCAATACATAGATGTTGTGGACACATCGTGCCAATGACTCAGCACTTTCATCTGTCAGCTCGTTCCAGGAAAGATCAAGAAGTTTCATCTAAAACAAAAATTAGTTCAACATAAGTAACCGGAATTAGTTGAAAATCAGATATGTTGTGATAAGTAACTAAAACAATATGACGCCATGCTACAAATTTTTAGGATATTTACACAAAAAATGCGGTAATCTGGTGAGAAGTGAAAAACCGATCTTAAGAAAACTTACACAAATTATTTAAGATAAGATGAACATAAATTCATAACTGGNTATAAAACTACAAAGTAACGTTAGTTTGACCAAAAAGACTCGTTGTGTTCCAAACAGTAAAACTGAGTAGATTAATTGTTTGGTTAGGCGGATTTATTTTACTTTCACAAAACTGATTCGCCATTTTTCTATTAGTTTTTTTTTTTTTTGTCAAACTTGTTGCGCAAGAAACTATTTACTGCAAATTTTGAAACTAGCTGTAGCTGTAGCACAGGGTCATTCAACCGTACTCCATACTCGTCCGTTTTTGTGTGCCCTAGTATGGTCATATAATTAAATAATTAGGCAACAAACAACGTTACAATACAGATGGTAAACCTTTCTGCTGGATCTATGAATAAAGTAAAATTCAATCTAGACGTTTAGCCACCAGTAGATGCGATAAATATAAGATAAACCTTGTTTTTTTACCCGAGTTTGGTAAAGTTGCATTTAAACTTTGTCCTGTTTCGTCACAAACAACTTATTATTACATATAAACCTACTGCGATTTGGTTCCCGCTGTGTCGTTTACATTATATCGCCACACAATTAACTTCTCCATCGCAGAGTTTCTCTAGGCCATCACTTACAAATCCACAGTGCCGCGTTCGCCTAAGACAAATCCACAGTGTTCGCCCTAAGACATATCAATGCGCTTGGTTTTAGCACAAAATATTTGTGCAAACAAAATTTATAAGCTTCAGTAAAACAGGTTTGTGCAAATATAAATGTAACCCTAAAAAAGATTTGATTATATTGTATAAAACTCTGTATTTTATTTGAACGAAAATGTCTGTGGTCGTACCGGCTTTGTTAGCTTTTCCACTCCATCGCAGAGTTTGTCGAAATCTTCACTTCCGATCTCACATCTATCCAGTATAAGTTCTACGATGTTACAAAGAAAAGGGGCTAAAGCTGTTCCCCTGTTGGGCATCTGGTTGCATGAGAGGTCGAGTTTCTTCAGCTGGTTTTAATGCAACAAATATTATCACATTTGACATGGTGACAAGTGCTTGTAACTAAAAATAGACAACAGAACTTAACTTCGGATTGCGCTTGCTGTAAATAATACTTGTTTTGTGACCCAAAATAATTGCCACCCCAACTCAACTCAATGAGAGCATTTTGGTGGCGCCAATTGATCATTGCATGTAAATCTTTTCCACTGTAATTTTTTTATTTACTAACAAAATGTTTGTCAACTTAAAACGAAATGAATGTGGTAGAAGCAATATGTTTTAAAGGACACCTATTCGTTGCAAGGTAGATAAAGTTTAGTTGTGGTCGAATTAGGAAAGATATATTCTCATCGTTTGTTTCATCACGACGTAGCAGATATTTTGGTTACGACGTGTTTGCTACACCTAGGGTAACCAAACTTTTATTGCAGCGGGCCGGACAATTTTAATAATCACCCGCGGGGGTCGCATGGTTTACACGCCATGACGCAGCCTTTCCCAAACTGCAACTCGCGAGGCAGTTTGGACCGGGACGGCTCAGGGCTTATGTCTTTTCACAATCTTATTTTATTCAATGGTGCTGCTGCTAAACTGTAAAATTACGAAGAATGTATAAGTGTCTCATATGCCAATTTTCGCGATAAATCAATTTATCGGTTTCCATGCGATACTGCAATCTTGTAAGTGACCGATGTTGCTAAAAGCATAAGTATGTGTCGCATTGTTTAAAGCCCTCTCTCTCAAAATTTTTTAATGTGGCCCAGATAGAGAAGTGTAAAAAATTCGAGACCCGTCATGTCGAAAATCTACGTGTTTTAGTGCGAAACTTGCTTTGGACACAGTAAACCAGTTTTCGTAGGTGTATGCGAAAGTGCCCATGAATAAAAAACTTTAAGCAACCTTACAAAACACAACCCCCCCCCCCCCCCCCCCCCCCCCCCCCCCCCCCCCCCCCCCCCCCCCCCCCCCCCCCCCCCCCCCCCCCCCCCCCCCCCCCCCTTTTACAGCAAGTCAATTCATTGGGAGATGTTACTTAAAACTTAAATGAACGTGTATAGTATGCAGTAAAAATTAAATTAGGTAAAAAAGTCGGCGCTGGCTAGACCAAAACATGCTACGAAATTAATTACTGCAAATGTTACTGGCGCAAAGAAACTTGCGCTGAACCAGAGTTGTAGGTCTGGCCGGACTTCGGTTCAGGCATCATTTTTATTGAAACATGCTAGATTTGGGGCTGTCTTCATACTAGTCCATGTTTGGCCTTGGTCTTTAAGTTAATCGCATTGTTTTAAAACAAGCGTTTCCCTTGTTTCCATCAATAGTTTTACTTTTGCGCTTTGTTAATTTTTTTACGACAAGAAAAGGCTGTGCTGTATATCAACAAATGCAAGCCTATGCAGTGAGTTTACGTAGATAACTAAACGATGTTTTCGGTGATTTTAAGCATTGCCTTCTAGAAATTACCCTTATTTTCATTTGCTGTTGGAATCGAAAAAAAGAAAAAAAATTATCGACTGACATGTGCGGCAGTTGGCTAAGCGGTAGTACATTATTAGGATTGGTTATTTGAATAAACTTCTGTAGAAATGCAAACATTTAAAGCAAAAATTTAAGTGTGCTAACAAAGTGTCGCAGTTGTGCTGTGGATGAACGGTGAACTAAGCAGTTGTGTCGTTACTGAACTAGATTGTATTTATTTGCATTTTATTAAAGTTGTGTGTAGTTGAGGCCTTGTTTGGTACTAGAATCTCACCTTGTTATTGACCGCGTTAGGGGCGATGATCGAGTAATAATTTTTAAATGGGGGAAGAAACTTGATAAACGGAAATGTGTTTTGCGTTGAAAATGTCACCTATGGTTATGGAAATGTGTTGACAAGTTGGCTTTTGTACAACACTTTCACAATATTTTCCCGTTACCCAATTTAACGCACATTTTACAATACCACGGTATTACCGGTGTCAATCTGTGTTGAATCACGCATAAAAGATTCTCGTAGTCAACTGGGAAGAGGGATTGATCAATAATTGACTTTGTAAGGTCGAGCTCATCAGGCAGGAGGGAAGCCACAGACAAAGCTATCTCCTGGTCGTTTGACTCATGAGCCCAGCTGCAAACTCGCAAGATTTCTCTTTTACTGCTGAGCTTCGGTTTGGCCTGAATGAATTTTAAAAGCAAAGATTTCTTTTGCTTCCAATCCTTTCTGAAACTTTCAGGAACAAGTGGCTCAAGTTGTTCGAAAACAGAACGATTGCAAATTCCGAAAATAAACTTGGAAACAACTTCCCATCTGTCGTCTGCAAGTTGTTCGAGGATATTTTGAAACCCGTCGAGAGACATGATCATCATTAGGTAAAACGCAACGAAAAACTCCTGCCAGATAAGATGAGAGAAATATCGAACTTTGTCACCATTCAATATCGTCAGCTTAAGATTTCCGTGTCTTGTGACTGTAGTGTTCGTGAAGGCATCAGCTGTGGATTCTTTAATACCTGCTGTTTCGAATGCCCTTTCCTTCAATAAGATCTCCAGGTTCAAAAATGCATCATACGCCAATTTTGCCAGCTTATCCAACTGGCGATGTTCGTCTTTCAGATGTTCTGTTCTTGTATATTGGCCACAAGTGAAAGCAAGTACTTGAGTAAGTGAAACAACTTGAATATCTTCAGCGTAATTCAGCAGGTAGTTAAGTGTCAATATGAAATTGACAGGAACATAACAGTACGCAAATACGTTGCGGTTTTGCTCCAGCTTTTGTTGTATATCGTAATATCTGTCTCCACACAGCTGACTTCCGAGTTCATCTTGTGATGCAGGAGTCAATCCAAGTATTTGAACAATGAACCTGGGTCGATATGAAGGATGGAGCTTGTAAAGTTGAGCCGGCCTTGACGTAAAAATCTTACGGGCACGTGGAAGTATGTTTCCTCCCGCTAAATGCTTTAGGTAGTTTTCTGCTTTGTACTTCAAAGATAGTTTGGGTTGGGGAACTTCTTTGGAAAATGACGCGAAGGCTGTCTCGTCGAAACCGTCGAAAATAAGCACAACATTTGCATCACTGCAAATGGCGTTGAAAATGCTTTTTTCTTGTTTTCTGGTGTAATCTTGTTCAATCGACATGGTGGAAAGAAGAAATTCGAGGAGTGTCATCTCTCTTGTGAAGTCAATGCGCCTGATCACAATGTAGAAGAAGAAGGAAGTCTCCCCGAATAACTCTCCCTTTAAACCTTGTATGGCCCACCTTTTGGCTGAGGTCGTCTTTCCTATTCCTGCTTGTCCGACTACACCGACCACGTTTCCATGTTTTTCCACGTAATCTTGTATTGTTTTTACTTTATTTGGTTTGAATTTCGAATCCGCTTCCCGTTGTGCTGTTTCTCTTGCACGAGCAAACATTTCATAACTGGTGATGTCACTTTCTGGTCTGTCATAAACTGTTGCAAGTTCCTTTCTACGACGATAATGTCCTTCTGCTTGAAACTCGTCATCAATTTGCAGTGGTTTGCTGACTATGGCAAGTGTGACGGTTGGTATTGGCCGGTTGGCAAAATCTGCAAGTGACGATTCTTCACTGGCGATTTCTTGTGTTCTTTGTCTGAGCAACGACATTAGTTCTAACGAAGATTCAATTGATGTTAAATGTTGATGTTGGGACAATGCCTGCCTTTGTGCTGAGGATGAAGATGGTCCAGGAAGTTTGGATAAAGTTTCTTCATCAAAGTCATGTGGAGCAGGCAACTGCGACGAGCAGGGTGATTGTACGGGTAAGTAAGATGTAACTGGGACTTTGGGTATAGTTTCTTCATCTAAGTCATGTGGAGGAGTCAGCTGGGACGAGCAGTAAGCTTGTTCATGTGTATGATGTACTGTGATATTTTGTTGATAGACTGGAGCGTTGTAAACTGGTCCAGTTGTATGGATGTTCGTGTCCCCAATCTGAGGTGCTTGTTCGCTTCCCTGCACAAAAAAGTTTTAAGATTAAAGCGGATACTTTTATGTAGACGGCCACCTGAAATACAAGAAGTCGCCGACCTCAATCGACTATTGTCTACACAATTACTACTTTAAATTGACGATTTTCGAAAAATCACACTTTTCTTTGCAAAACATTCAGGCCATTTGCGACAAAACTTTGCTGCAATCGCCTGGTGTTTAATACGCGTTACAAAGAGCGAATACCGCTCGATAGGAAAGCGGAAAATCCGAATTGCAATCAACGACTTCTTGTTGAATCAGGTGAGTAGTCTTACCAAGTTGAAAACCAAGTTTTCGCCTTGTACATCAACTGGCAAAGGGTGGTTTGAGCTTGCCACCATGACCCTGGGTTCTTCCGTTGTACTGTATTGGGGTACAATGTCACCCTCTCTTTGGGTTGTGTTTGATTGGGGTTCAACATCGCATCGTCCTTGGATCAAACTGGGTCGAGGTTCAGCATAATCTGGTTTTGGGGTCAAGGTGGGTTGGGGTCCAGCGTCATCTAATTCCTGGCACAAGTTGGGTTGGGATACAATATCATGTGGTCCTTGAAATAATCTAGGTTGAGCTCCACCCTGGGACAAGCTGAGTTGTGGTCCATCGACACAAGTGCCTTGAGCCAAGCTGGGTTTGAATACTCTGTTACCCATTGTTATGGATAAGCTAGGATATTTTATGTGATTGTAACACGTTTACGTCCACCTTTTAATTGTTTCATTTGTTCCATGCAACAACTTTACTGCTCAAAACAAATGTTATAAACATTTCTCAAATGTATCATGAACCCTTGAAGCAGAACATGGGCAATCAAACTTGACGTAAAAATCCTATTACTGCAACAAAGTGGTCCTATGCCTACAAAATAAATGAAAAGCTAGTATAGACACCTTGAAAGCAAATAGTTTCAAAATATTAAAACTAAAAAATTAACTATTATCAAATGCAAATGTGAGAAAAGTGCGTATTGTTTAGGGGACACAAAACATTATTGTCAAAAATTAACCGTTTTTTCTTAACCTGTAAAACATTGCAAACTACACTAACAATAACACACGGTTGTCGAAACACTGGCAAAAGCGTTAGTGTTAATGATTGTACAAAGAACAGTTGTTGGATGAGTTAACTTAAATGTAAGTCTCGACAACAACTACGGAGACTGGTGAACGAGAAACAGCAGAATCGAACAAAAGCAAACCTTCAAAATGCGAAAAGCCAAAGAAGTGAATAACGTAGGGGCATTTAGAAAACAAACCACCAAACACAATAATCCTTAGTTCAGCATAAAAACATGTCACTGCAAATATCATCATTACTGATGAAATACATTAACTGCTGTAAATACTGTCAGTTCCAACGTTCGCCCAATTTTTGCTGGTCGCAAATTCAGAGTTCAATGACGATACGTGGACACAGCTTTGCAAACTGTCTTGATCTGATTTAACTAATTAGATTTTTAGACGTTTTCAAAGGCTGACCCATTCATCTTTGCTGCAATTACCAAACAAGAAATCAGTTGTTAAATCACAACACTATTTGTTACATCGCTTGAAACAGTAAAGTTATAGTGTAACGCAAATATTCCTACTCCACTTTAAAATTCGTGTTTGGAAATTGCTACGTCAATGCTCTGTTTTATTATTTCAAAATTGTTTTTCAAATATTCAACCAATTAATGATGTATATGAACTAGGGAGTCGAACCGCTTGTCATATGGGTTCAGATTCGGTTCGGCTTCACTTGGTCTTGTTTTTAAGGGTTCGGTCCAGGTTTTTAAAAACGTATTTTTTTCGGGTTCGGGTTTTGTTTCGGTTTGGGCAAATTATCCGGTCCAAACCGGTTTGCGTTTTTTAAATTTTTAATCGTTTTTATTTAATTCTACCCGTCATCTACCTTGCCTTATCGAACTCCAAAAGCATTTTGCCCCTGAACTGTTATTTTGACACCCCCTATAAGTGTTATCTCGTGTATTCTTCAGTGCGCTGTTTTGAAAATAATCACAAAATATTAAACATACTGTATTTTTTACTGGTTCGGTTTCGGTTCGGTTCCAACGCCCAACAAAATATGGGATTCAACTCTGGTTCGGGGTTTTAGAAAATCGTAATTAGCGGTTCGAGTTGGTTTCGGGTTTTATGAAATGAACCGCTCAAACCGGTTCGCGGGTTCGGGTTCAGTTCCGGTTCGACTCCCTGCTATCAACACTAATACCCATTTTTCGAAATGTTTTGTTTTTTTAACAAACTGAACTAAAATGTTCCAGTGCGGGACCATGGCAGCAAAACCCGTATGAGATAGCGTACAAATACGATTGTAAAATATTAATTGTCTTACGTATGGCACCAAAGCAAGGTGAATACAAATTACCAATCGCTGCTAAATTTGTCTCTCTGGACGAAAACAACTAACAGAAAAGCCCACCACTCTTCTTCTTGACTCACAGAGTGAAACCGGAGCATAGAGAAAAGTAGAAGGGCAGAATCAGTCTTGCTGTCGCCCTTGGCAGGCGTAGGTAACGTCCTGCCAACAAATATATGTGCTTAGAATCGGGTGTTATCGGCAGTATAAATGGCGACAAAGTAAGATCCACTTGTGCGCGCTCTTAACTTAATCATATTGGCAAACAGAAATGTACTATGAAATCATAAAAGGTTTGGGCGAAGATTTTATTTGCTTAAGACCACATCAATGCAGAAAAATCTGTGCCCGACAACATATGGTCGCCGGGTTGGTTGCTCTGTCAAGTAGCTGCTAGAGTTAAAGGTTTTATTGTCATGCTGCGATAATGGTCTTGCACTTTGTAGCCGTTACAAAGTCAAATAAATACCGAATAATGTTACCTTCGTTTGACTATCGTGATAATGGTTCTAGCGTTCATGGGAAACACGTTATAATCGGTTTAGTTATCACGGTATAAAAAATTGAAACAGGCCTTCTGTTTTGTTAACCATTTAATGTTTTCTTTGTAAACTGTGTACACGAAATTCCCAAATAGGACACAGCCATACACAATCGCAGCCTTTAGAGATAAATTTGTACGCCGGGCATTTTGCAGTATGTAGACATAACAACAAGACTAGTCCGCCATACAAATACCGCATGTTGTTACCTTATCTTGTCTTTCATGGAAGGGAGACATACGCTCTTCCTTGCGTCTTAATTCGAGTTCTTCGCTTCCGGCCTGTGTCTCATCTCGACTTCGAATGTCGCTATGTAATAACTTGCTAGCATGCTCTGCCCAAAAGATAAATTTATGTTAAATAGTTTTAACTAAGACTAATAAATAAATACCAGGTGAAAAAACGTTTCACGATGTAGCAGCAACATTTATAGCGGGGGGGGGGGGGGGGGGGGGGGGGGGGGGAATTAAAAACTTACGGCATCGAGGCGATTGATTTTCACTGATTAAAAGTAAGATTTTGTATTTACACATAATGCTTGACTCACATCATCGCATACAAATCCGCGACTATTCAATGGCTAGCAACTATGTTTAGTGAACAATAAAGCTCCAATTTAAGCATGTGGGCCGCACCTACCGGTTAAACCACCAGGTGTCACTTTAGAGCAGGGGTGTGCAACCTTTGTCTATTACCTATTACCATAAATGAATCGCAGGCCGCTTTTATATAACACAAGGTGTTAATTTTACTTTGTTGCATACCAAGTACACCTAACTACAAATAAAAATCGCATTTGATTTTAGCCGTTTTATTGTCAGGTTCCAGAAAAAAAGGACAGGGCGCATTATTCTGCTCAGAAATGTATCATTATTAGACTCGTATGCTAGTACATTTGAAATCCGAGGGATTTTGCGGGCCGCACAGTGTATACCCCTGCTTTGGAACATATTCCTGTAAAAATTTGTTAATAATGAGTGTATTTGTTTGCACAGAGTGCAAAATGTCTGCTTTTTGTATCTTAACCAAATAAGTTCAATTACCCCATCTGGCGAAAGAAAATATGTCAGGACATTTCCGAAAGGACATGTTAGTAAACCCATGCATAAAAATTGCATGCCAAGCTTTTTAAATTAGTGTTATTATCTTTTACCTTGGGTGCCATGTGTGAACTTGGTGGCCTTGACAGCAAACTTGGCGGTCTGCAATAGAAAAAGCGAGTTTGAAATTAAACTCAGCACTATCAAACGTATTTTTGAAGCTGAATGTCCCATAAATCACTTTTTTGTACAGATGGGGGCGTCTAGATATGTGACTTATGTTCAAAGGGGACCAGAAAATATCTCGCACTTGCACAACGTTTTTCTCTCCATGGCAGTAGTAGAACTTTCCTATAAATTGCCCATCAAATAAACAATAAAGGATATGCAGATATAGAAGACTCGTTTTCAAATTAAAAAATGACAAAGAATTTTTTTTATCGCGAAACTCTCAAGAATCTCGACAAACAAAGTTTCAAGTTACACGGACTCCAAAGCAAGGTATCATTAACGATAAAACGTGGTTTCGTTGCAAGAGTCGAAATAACGGTTTCCATCTAGTAGTGATTCTGAAACACGGAAGTGCACCCCTTGGTGAGGTCAGACATTTCCGTTATAAGTTATGAAGATTTTGTAAAACATAACGCATTAAAATAAAAGAGTGATGACGTATCATCCGGTTCCGACAAAGGCTTTGTCAAAAATGTTTCAAAATATAACGAATTAGTGGCAATCTCTCATGTGTCCGAAATTAAAGAATAAAACAATGATACTACTTGCAATACTCGAAGGTGTGAAGGCTAATTATACAAAGGAGCTTTGGGAAATAAGAACCAGCGGTTAATACATTTTGTTTCAACAAAGACGTTTTCTAGTCTCGATGAAAATCGCTGAGGCCGCCTTGTTGAAAGCAACTAACATTTTCTTTTTGTTTACTCACGGTATTGTTTTACGTTTGTCCTTAGTTTATCGTTTTCATTTTTGGTTTCTTACACTTTCACATTTTGTTAAGTTGTTTATCCAGCGCCCCTTTTTCTTTTCTGAGCCTTCTTGCTTGTCCATCTTTCCCCGTTTCCGACTTCGTGTTTTGTTTTGCCTATTTTGTGATCGGGGTGGCTGACAAGGTGACCTTCTCCATCCCGCCTCTTGATGAGGGCAAAATAAACATACTTAGTCACAACGCACCCAACTATGCATAGAAAAGAATTTGAGCAAAACAGAATTGGGCTGTAAAGCGACTTCTACAGGGGGTCGCCTTTGCACTGACAAATGCTCAGTATAAAAGCGAGTAAAGTGGTTTGAAACTTTATATTCACCCAACAACAGCTTTGTCAAGTGATTGGTATCGTGTTACTTGTTGCATTTGTTTAGGGACGCCGACCTGTACAGAAACATCGGCCAGACATGTTCCACGACCGTCGTCGCTTTACAGACTGAGAACACGATTCTGCCCTGATATTTCCATCACTTTACTTTTCAAAGATGAAACATATACATTTACGGTCCTCTGATAATATTTCAAAATTCGTTTGTTGTGTCACACAAACTCCGCGTGGGTACGATGTTGTTGCGCCTTTTATCTTGGGCTTGGGTTTCAACAGCTTTAAAATTCATAAACAATTGAACTGGCCGTCAACCATGGAAAAGTCTTCAAACACTTTTGCAATCCAACTTATGCAGACCAATAAGAACAATTTAGATCCGGCGGGGAATACGGGGGATTGTTATTACTTGCATTCCTAATGTTACAACTTGTGAAAAAATGCGTATGCGTTTTCCGTGTATAGCCTTGTTGGTTTTGTTGGGTCATCTCTCTCCGGCTGGTTATCAGTACATTTTTCTTACTTCTTCATTTTAATCGTACGGAGTTAAGATGGTTCACTTTACAAACCTTTGCACTTCGAAGGGATTGGAATTCGTGATAAAACCATGTGCAATCTGGTGAATGGAAAACCTAATTGCGCAAAACCGTTTAATAACATGTGCCTATTTGCTATGAATGTTTTAAGTTGCAGCGCAATAACAATACACGACAGCACGGCTAATTTAGCGGAAACGAAAGAAAGGTTTTCGTAAACAACTAATTTACCGCGATGAAGTGTCTGTTGTGAGCTGCGTTCACCAAGCTAGCTAACATTGTTGGCTTCCCACTTGTTTTTATTTTATTTATTTTGTTGGCTTTTACATCTGTTCTCCTTTAATTAACTTTTGTTGTTTGCAGTTTTTGGAGACTGACAATGCATGTATTGGCGAAATACATTTCTCGATTTTAACAACTTGTTGTTTACTGATCTTAAGTCACAATCATTTGCTTCTTCGTTATCATAACTTTTATTCTGTGAATATTAAAAATACCCCAGCTTAAAAGGAAACGACATGTTACTTGTGTTGCATCGCCAAAGCTTAGTTATGGGTTTCAAAACGTTTTCCAGCAGTAAATCTTACAAAGTTGATTGTTGTTGTCGTTTGTAGGCGTTCGTATCGAGGATTTTGTTCTCGCAAGGCCAATTCGGCGGTTACGTAACCAACTAGTGATTCGCGAGTAAAAGGCATGCCCAGACACCACGCCTGGGGACACATTGTTTGCAACAGACTGTAACAAAACAGGTGAGCGAAGGAAAACACCATCTGAAAATAATAACGCGTTATACGCCTTCGGTGGCGTAAGGTCGAGAAAACGTTTCATTAGTTGATGTGAGTAAAGGAAAATAAAAACGTCTTTAACTTGTCGGTGAGTACAGTAAAGTAATTGAAACGAGTGTTGCAACTTTAGTGTCACGACATCGAAAAATCGATATTTTCGACATACGTCCCCGCGCATTGTCGCGTCTGGTGTTAAAATAGTTCGAATTATTTTCACGGGAAAAATAACTTTGACGAAACAAAACAAATCCAATATCCAACCATCAAGCAATGTGAAGCAAAAAGGGCACTGCCTATCCATGTAAACAGGCGAAGTGTTTGTAGTTCTCGCACTCAGCAAGGTTAATTTAGCGGTTACGAATCACAGAATGATTCGCGAATGAAAGGCATGCCCAGACACCGCGTTGGGATCACTTGTTTGTAACAGACTGTAACAAAACAGGTGAGCGAAGGAAACACCATCTGAAAACAATCACGCGTTTGCCGCATTATGAGCCTTCGGTGGCGTAAAATCGATAAATGTTTCGTTAGTTGGTGCGAGTAAAGGAAAATGAAAACGATTTTTTTAACTTGGCGATGCATACAGGAACTAAGTAATAGAAACCAGTTCTTCACCTTTAGTGTCACGACAACAACAAAAATCGATATTCTCGACATACGTCCCGCGCGTAAATCATTGTCGCATTCGGTGTTAAAATAGTTCATTGGCGCATTAGTATACTATTTTCACGGGAAAAAGCTGACAAAAAACATCAAGCCAACTACCACCTACACCAACTGCACAGACTGATTGCAAGGTCATGCAAGTTGCCAGTTGTCGCATTGACAAAATCACTCACGAAACTTAGTGAAGCATAAATAAATAAAAACAACCATCACAATCAGCTGGGGGCAAATTTAACGTTGACACACTTAACCCAAGTGTTATTGGGTGCGTTGTTCACAAAACAACAAAGGTATGTGAAAAATTGTTGTAATGCCAACCTCGAATCGGCTTTTCTACAACCGACCACGGAAGCAAGGTGAGCGCCAAAAATAAAGACGACGCCGGTAGTCAAACGACGCGATTTTGGTAACAATTTGTGAAAAACATGTCAGCACAAAGCCTATTTTTATGAAAACAAATAAAGTCCCGTTTAATAAAACAAACTTTGATAAAAAACCTTTTGTGTAACTCAGTTATGCTGTGGCTAAGCAAGCAATGTTCAGCATCAGCTAATAATTGTTTTTCGACCCCAAAAACCACAATACCTACACAACCATACATGCCGCAAACTAATTGGATTTTAGGCCTTCGACGCTAACAGTTCGATAAATTGCCCACAGCACACATTAGTACAAAAGTTTAACATAACTTAACTTTGCCTCTTGTCTTCTCCATGACTCGAACAAGTTTGAGTAACTTTTGTCAACACCAAGCACTTGCAGTCCAGTAATAGCAAACTGTAAACCGTCATTTTGTTTCTCACGTCACGACTGGTTGCCGAGCTACGCCTTTTTCTTAATCTCAGTGAAGATTTAAAAACACGTACGTTTGCTTTAGGTCTAACACGTTTAATGCCAGATGTAAAAAATCTGAAGGAACAACAATGTTGTGACACTGACTAAATGAAAAGAGAAGTAATAACAATTTTGGTAAATATGGTAAATATTGAATTTGTCTCGTCAATACATGTAATGTAATGTGGATTACGTGTTAATTTGGTACAGTTCATAAATGACCACCTACAAACAAGCACTTAAATTTTGAGAATCTATAATTACTTCTGGTTACTTTGTTATCACTTTTTTGTTGTTTAACCCTTTAACTGCTGAATTCTTTTTGACAAAAATTATGGTTTGGACATGCTCTTGCTCTTTAAGGTTTTATGCAAAATCGATAGAAGATAGGCAAAAACTTTCTCTGGGAAAGTTGTTGGGTATAAAATTTTCTACAATTTAAAGAAATTTTTTTTTCAATGACCTCATCACTTACGAAATGACGTCATTTCAATTCTATTTTTTCATGAAATTGCAGTTTATTTATGTTTTTCGTTACAATTATTAGTTCCAAGTTGTTTTACAAACAATTCCTTAAAAAAATATTGATGTGTGTTTTTTCGATGAGGTCATTAATTAGCCCATGACGTCATAATGAACAATTTAGTTTCTTGTTTTACTGTGGTAAAGGACAAAATTAATGTTTTTGAGGGTATAAAACTTGTTTTTAATAATAATTATTGGCAATCTTTCCAATTTACTGACTTATTCTAATGTTTACCAAATACCTGTACACATAATGCATTCACAAGTGTTTGTACATGGGATGTTTATTATGTATCATTACACCACAACATGTAAAATTTTGAAACACAGTTCACAGAAGTTAGCAGAAAAACCACAATTCCAAGCATTCCGAAGGAACTTTGCACTGATTCTTCTGTATTTGTTGTCCATTTATGAGGCCAAATCCTTCCATCGTTTGACAAATATAAATACAGTTGATGACCAAATACAATCAAAATATAGGTCAGCAACCATAAACTTCCCGAGTCAAAAGGCTTCTACAACAGTTGTTTTCGTGATAAATAAGTGCTGTCACCACTAATAGTAGCTAAACTGACTGATACAGCACTATATTCAAGCAAACCAAGGCAAATTCACTGCCCCCAACTACCCACTTCCAAGCCCAATTCAGCTGCACACATATCAAATTGTAAACAAAGATCGCCGCAACACGCACGCAAAGCCCTGAAATCAACTCCAAACAGCTGTCTGTGAATCAACCAAGCGTAAAATAACAAAAAACGGCTCAAAAACAAAAATTGGAAAAAACATGTTTTTTTTCCTAATTTTTACTTTCTCCTTACTGTAATTAATTTTTTTCAAATACTGACATATCATTTTTTTCCAATAAATTGAATCCAATATGCATAAGCTTTCAAACGCACCCCAGTTGGAAAAAATATTCGCACTGATATGATTTTTATCGCTGTTTACAACGAGGCATGCCTCGGGGATTTATGCGCCCCCCGCAGTTAAAGGGTTAAATCCTTATAGTTTGCTTTTAAAGAAGCAAGAGGTAAAATGCAATCGGGACCAAGTAAGAAGTAACTTGCAATATCGGAATGCAAAAGTTGGCTCAATGGCAATTGCGATCTCGGTATGTGCTCCATAGCGCCACCACGTATCTACATTAAGCAATTCTATCAAAATTCTTGCACTATGCACAAAATCGTACTTTTTGTGATGTAAGTGTTTTGCAATAATTTTTTTATAGGTTAATGTATACATGATATGACACTTTTACATGTGAATATTTTAGGGGCCCTAAAAAAAAACTGGGTAGTACATGGATGGACACTGGAAACCACCTGTGATATAACATCAGTACTAAATAGTATGCTATTAGTAATGACTACTGCGGACACATTAAATGTCTTGGGAAATGGTTTTGTCCCACACTCTGTCTGAAAGCACCACATTTTAAAAAAACAGAGCAACGGACTTCTCTAAGCACATCTGTATTCGTACAATCTTTAGTGGCGACCACTCATGATAATACTTTTCACTAAGACGTCACCTACAACTGCAAACGTTTCCTATTTTCTGTACGGAGCTGTTTGTAATTAGTAACTTATAGTAATTAGCAGCATAATATATAGCACTTGCCTGACTAAAGGTGGCTGTACACCGGATCCGTTTTGGTCCTTCATGCATATGCGCGCGTAAATTTTTGTCCGTCGCCTTCCGTTGACGTGTGTACTAAGAACAGGTAGCTTGCGTTTCGTTCATCCAATAGAACGACAGGTACCACCATTCAACTGCCAGGAAACACAAGCGTCACCACAACCGATCTGCGAGAAACTCGAGAACACAAGAAAAACGAAAGCAACTTGCAGATCCGAAGGCTAAACCACACTTGAAGAAATACTTACATTGAGGCTGCGGCACTGTAGTGAATGACGTAATAGGAAACGTCACTTGCAAATGCAATCACCTGTTATTTTCACTGTTGTTTTAGCTGTGGACACTATCACCATACCAGACGGTGTAAAGGTGAGCAATTAACTCGAGTCGTCAATAAATTTACCAAACGTCGATTTTTGTGTTTAGATGCTATATACACCGCAGAATTGGCATCGATCGCTACAATAGCAGTTCTACACCGTTTCAAAGACACAAGAGATCATGTTTCCGTTCAAATCAACTTGTCAGTGGCTCTTCTGCTTCTCCACGCTGTCAACGTTTCACAGGACCTTGTTGTCATACATAACACTTCGTGCATGGTGTTTACCGTAGTTGGGTTTTATGGTTTTTGATAATATTTTTTTACGCGCGTCTACGCCAAAGGCAAACTTTGACCACCATTGCTAAGAAATATTTGCGAAAACGGTAATTAACAATACCGAGTGTTGCGTGATACATACTAAATTGTTTTTCTATTTGGTCTTATTACATGTTGATTTTTCGTCATCTGTGTTGATCTTTGTATGATATATCTGCAGTATATCTTTTGTCATACACATTGTTCATTCCATTAGCGTTGTTCTTACAAGCGCTTCCGTATGCATTTACGCTGATCTGTTTCCTGCTTATGGTCACGAACCAAACTGACTGCATCATCAATACATGTGCTACCTGCGTAATTTACCTGTAAAACATTGACTAATAACATGCAGAGGAGCTAGAATAATCATCACGACATGCTGGTACATTTCCACGCAATGCGTCTGAGCTGATTTGCTTGGAAATTAGTCACCAATAATTTGTTTTGTATCTCGTGTGGTCTCCACGTCTATCTTCGTTTCTCCACAAGTCGTTGTGTTTTCCTTAACTTATATGTACCCTTCTGATCCATGTTCTGCTATTATACGTAATAGGTACTTATTAAGCAATCTTTGCTAACTATCAGCGTCGATTTTTGTTCGAATTTAAAATATAATAATAATGAATTAGTTTAAAATTCTTGGTGCTAATCGTAAAAGTGTCCTGTGATTTGCCTTGTCGTTTCGAACCAGCGGACTGATAAACAGTGATTGAACAAAAGACGGAAAAATAGCTTGGTCTAACTTTCAATGTAAAAAAATTGGCCTGAGAAACAGAAGTAGGTCATTCGTTTTTTATTCACAAAACTGCAATTTTTAACTAATACCGTTGCAAAAATGTCTCCAAGATTATAGGTTTTGCCAATCTCCAATGTAGGTTTTCCACTTATGCAAGCTCTTTTATGTCCTCATTTGTTCTTTTAGATACAAAGTCACAGCCATGGAATGGTTTTTCTGGTTGTCAACTTTTTCTACAAACTTGGTGGTGGAAACAATGACTTCAAAATACTCATTTGTGAGGCTGTTTCCTGGGTTTGTGCGTGGTTGTGGATTTTTATGCCTGTTGAGGTTGTGCAGCTCTGCACTTTTTAAAAATTTATTCAAGTTGCTTGTTAATAATAGTGACAAGAGTTGTTTTGCTAACAAAAGACTTGCATTTGGAAACGGAAATAAGCCATCAACCATATGTACTAAGAAAATGGCAGGACTTTGAGTTTTACTCCCACTGTCATTTTCAGACGACTATGTGTGTATGTTAGTCATGCTTCGTGAGGTCTGCAATAGAAATGCCTGCATTACTTCTTGAGTCCACCGGGAAAATTGCAACTTTTGGCATCAAAAATCTTTTTTCGGAACCTGTGTGCCAGCTTTCTCTTCACTCTTGATAGGTACGTCACTCGAAAGCTGAAAAAGTTTCAGCAGTTAGCATCTAAACGACGACGTGATCAGGTTTGTATGGTGGAACTGTACACACACATAACGAGGAGTCTTGTGTGTATGCTGAACAGCGCTCATCGTTAGGGCCAATTTTGGGCATGAAGAAAAACACTCATTTAAGGCTGACGACGACGCGCACATGTGTGACAGGCCTGCCCATTCGCCTGCCAGCGGCTATGATGAAACAAACCTCAGACTGGTGCCAAGTGCCACATGAGCCTCGTATTAAAGAAAATACAAAACAACACTTTCCCCGGCAGTAAACGTTTTTCCATCACAATACCTGTCACCTTGACGTGGTGTGATGGCTTTTTACTAAGACTGGTTCCTTGCTTCAATTATTTAAAGCACTTGTAACAAAAGTGCAACTGCAAACAATCAACTTTAAATAGACCAGATTTTATGTTCGGAAAACAATTGGTTTGAAAGTTATCCAATCTTTTGTAGTTATTTGCATTTGGAATAGCGAGCTTGGATAAAGTTCTGCATAGTTTCCCACAATCGCTTTAAGGGGCCATAGTTGAAATTTAATGAAGGTAAAGTTTGTGGAATCTCATGGTTTTTTTAATGAGTAGCTTGTCGGCCCAAATAGAAGCCGATGGCCTACTTATGGTGAGATGAATGGGCTGACAGTGCAACCTCTACCACACCACAATACAGTTTGTAAAGAATTTTAATTTTGTAAAAAAATTTGACTGTGTCAACATCTTTGACAATTTTTGACCTATTCTAAAAATTTTAAATTTTTGACAAGTAACAAAATAATCGCCCTAAATATGACTCAGTGGTGTAATAATAGAATGTAAAATTTAGTTACAATATTTGGACCTTTAGTTTATGGGTGCAGAAATCTGAGAAGTAGATACATTTTGTAGCAACATGCAGTTTTATTGCAAGGAAGCTTAAAAGGCACAAATTTGGACCACTACACTCACTGCACAACAAAAACAAATAGTGAAATTTTCATGTGTTAAACCTTGCTCAACACAAATGAATGTTGCACAATGAAATGTCGGAAATTACTATTTAATATTAATAAATCAAGAAATGAACGTCAAAAGATAGATAAAGTAAAATATAACAATTTCAATCCGGACACCCCCCCCCCGCTACCAATGCAGTACTTGTTTTAAAGAAATGGCCATTTTGCATAGACACAAGTGAACTATTCATATTGCAAATAAACCATTTACTGCAGTCTGCAATGTGCTGCAGAATAACAAATAAAATAACAGTAACCAGTGTTTGTAGAATGTCAATCACATTCTACACAATATGCAGTTTTTTATCACTTGTAAAGTTATTGCTTCCTTTTTGTACAGATCAAAGTAGGCCTTGCAACAGAAACATTAAGTTGGTAAGTGTTTGGAATCCATGCCAGGCGCCTCAGGCACATCCAAGTTTATGCTTCAATTTACAGAGTATGATTTAACAAATTACTGTCGTGGAAGGTAGTATAGTAGCAGTTCTTGTTAAACCTTATTTGGCAAATCCAGTATTGGACTAATATTTACCACAAATAATTACATAGAAATGTCTAGTCTAGGTAATTACTTCAAGGAGATGACATTAATTAAATATGTTTGCTTTCATACTTTTACACAAGACAACTTTGGAGGCATTTTTTGAAAACTTGGTATGCGACTTTGTTGAAACTCTAAAAAAATTAACAGTGTTTACATTGGCATAAGTGATACATGGTTAAAAATCCCCCCCCCCTGTTTGCTTTCATACTTTTACACAAGACAACTTTGGAGGCATTTTTTGGAAACTTGGTATGCGACTTTGTTGAAACTCTCCAAAAAAATTAACAGTGTTTACATCGGCATAAGTGATACATGGTTAAAAATACAGAGGCCACTTGGGCGAAGATCACAGAATCCAGACGTGTTTCAAGTTTCATATGAAATCCAACACAAACCCAACGTAAAATAATAAAGCACATAAAGGACGGGAACACAACATACGGAAAAAAATGCCCGGACTACAGTTTCTGATGAGCTCCTTTAAAAAAAAGTCGATCATCAAAATTGTCTGGTAAAGTACAGCTATTTTTTCTTTAGTTTACCTCTAAGGCCCCCCCCCCCCCGAACACAACATACGGAAAAAAATGCCCGGACTACAGTTTCTGATGAGCCCCTTTAAAAAAAAGTCGAACATCAAAATTGTCTGGTGAAGTACAGCTAGTTTACCTCTAAGGCCTTCCTTAGATTGTTTAAACAACTTTTTGGCAAAATGCATATCACAACACTAACAAAAAGGATATAACATATTATTTTGCAGACATTTGAAGGATCTTCATCCGACATGTCAGAAATTAAAACTTAAGTTTTCGAAATAAACACCAGACATTATCTCTTGACCAACATTATTGAAGTTAATGTTTGTTAACTTGCTGTTCGTTTGCTTTGATATCTTTAAATATATATATATAAAGAAAGAATAAAAAAATCATTTGAAGGATATCTTCATGTGGAGANTTGCTATCTTTAAATATATATATATAAAGAATAAAAAATCAATTGAAGGATATCTTCATGTGGAGATGAATTACACATGCACTCAAGCGCTTCTGTCATCTCTGGAAACTTCACTGTTGTTTTTCTGATTAAAAAGCCTCCGATATACTCTTGGCAGTTCTTTCTTAATGATAATTTGTTGTAGAAGTGTCAACAAGCACTCTGAAGCCACTGTATTGAAAACATCTTCTAAAAAATACTTTTGTGCATCCGATATTCTCTTTCTTTTTATTCTTCGAAAACGTTTCCAACAAATCTGTTACAAGATTAGTTCCACAGTGATTCAAACTTAAAGATAGGGTGTCCGTGATTGTAGTTAATTTTTCGTGGCCCCCCCCCCCTGGAAACTTCACTGTTGTTTTTCTGATTAAAAAGCCTCCGATATACTGTAGATGTTATTTGGCCACGGGAAAGGTACTCTTGGCAGTTCTTTCTTAATGATAATTTGTTGTAGAAGCGTCAACAAGCACTCTGCAGCCACTGTATTGAAAACATCTTCTAAAAAATACTTGCATCCGATATTCTCTTTCTTTTTATTGTTTGAAAACGTTTCCAACAAATCTATTACAAGATGTGTCCGTGATTGCAGTTAATTTTTCGTGGTACGACTTGTCGATTGTCCAGGCATGTCATCGTCCATATTTTCAAATAAAAGGTTTAGAATGACCTCCTTTGGCAACTTTAATTGATTCTCTAGTTTACAAGGCATTCGAAAACATCCTCTTTTAATGAAAGCCCGGTAAGTTTAATAAAGTGTCATTCAAGCGTGACGACGCAAAACGTCATAAAAGAACAAACACCAGTTCTTCATAGGGTTCGCAGTAAAATTTTGTCTCGATCAAGTAAGATGCTTGCCATTGTTTATTAGTAAGAGAAACATTAAGTATTGACGGGTAGTACTTGGACACATATGATCGCTGTTTAAAGCTGGCCTAACTACTGATGAAGAAAATGTAACTGATTCTGAAAACCAAGCTACCCCTCCCCCTCTGATAAAGACAGTATCTATTGATCCAAGACATGTAGTTTATACTTTTATTTACAGGTAGTTGACCACATACCATATATGTTACCCCCCCCCCCATTCAAGCGTGACGACGCAAAACGTCATAAAAGAACAAACACCAGTTGACCTTCCTCCTCATAGGGTTCGCAGTAAAATTTTGTCTCAATCAAGTAAGATGCTTGCCATTATTTATTAGTAAGAGAAACATCAAGTATTGACGGGTAATACTTGGACACATATGATCGCTGTTTAAAGCTGGCGTAACTACTGGTGAAGAAAATGTAACTGATTCTGAAAACCAAGCTATCCCTCCCCCTCTGATAAAGACAGTATCTTTCGATCCAAGAAATGTAGTTTATACTTTTATTTATAGGTAGTTGACCACATACCATATATGTTGCAATGGATTGTTTGCTGTGCCTAAGAAAAAAAGAAAATCTGCAGAGCCAGAATAACACATCAATTGTCACTACAAATACCAACTTTGAGATATGGATAAAGCAATTGCTTATCTTGCAATATCAGTACAACGCTTGTAGAAAAAATTGATCAACTAATGCAGGGGTCGGCAAACCCTGGCACGCGAGGTGATTTTTCATGGCACGCCGAGTGATTTTCAAGTTTGTAGTCTTTTGCAGCTTAGCTGTTTGATATGGATTAAGCCATTTGATTACAGTGATCTGCGTCGCTTTCCCTGCTTGTGACTTGTATTTTCCCAGCCAAACACAAGAATGCGTCTGTGTTGTCGCAATTTACCAAACAATGCGTGTGTTTAGGGTGAAGTTAACTGTTTGTTTGTCAGATGTTCATCACCAACCAGTTTGCAATTATTGTGATTAAAAACAACTGTGGCAAATAGTTGTAACGAATAAGTCAGCACTGTGCACAGTTTAGTTTTAGCGGTGTCATTTTCCATTAAATGTTCTTCATATGAGTGTAAACGTTTTTCAAACTGATTTAAAAAAATGCCATTAATCATCAGATGTGAGATCATTTCAAGATCTGATAAAACGCTGTATGCAGAACATCAAGCATTAATCGACAGTTTGAAACAACCCATGAGAATTCCCTCAGGGACAGTGCAGATAAGGGCGAAGCTTTGAGAAAGGCAGTATGTCGGTATGGAAAGCAGAGCAGCATCTTTAAGAAAGTTACAAGTGGCAGAAATAAAGCAACTGAAAGTAGCTACAAAGTGGAAGAGGGCATCGCTGAACATGGAAAACCGCTTACTGACGGTGCATTTACAAAAGAGTCCTTTTTAAGTTGCTCTCACGTATTGTTTGGTGATTTACCAAACAAAAATACTATTATTTCGAGGATAAAACTATTGCACTGAGAAACGCAATTAGTGATTCATCGACACGAA
Source organism: Phallusia mammillata (assembly GCA_003260075.1). Taxonomy (NCBI): domain Eukaryota; kingdom Metazoa; phylum Chordata; class Ascidiacea; order Phlebobranchia; family Ascidiidae; genus Phallusia; species Phallusia mammillata. Next base: position 3,495 of record QLIY01001380.1, on the reverse strand, counting down.
ACAGAATCCTGCTAACCTGGTCCCTAGGGGTATACATCTATCAACCAAAACTGTGGTTTGATGAATCTGTTTTTATCGTAAACTCGACTGCTTTGAGAGCAGGTGACAAAGACTTCATAAAGGCAGTTGCAGCAAAAGCTTTACAAATTATGGTGTATTCTGGTTTACTGTTACAAACCGGCTAAATCGAACATTGGATCATGTATTCTCGACAATAAACATGATGTTACGACTGAGGTTTAAAATGCTAGTTTAGCAGTATTTAGCAAAATGCCGTTTTCAAAAATTGCCAGGTATTAAACAGAAAGAAACATTATAGAAACAGTGAATTAGAAAACATTGAAAAAAACAGAACGAAATCCCTAGTTAGGTATGTATTTCTTTAATTTTTCGTTGAAGATTAGCATTTTTGTCATGCATTTGTTCCTCTCTTGACGCTGCGTTCACCGCCGTAGGTTTTCGCTACTACGTTTTGGTAGTGTGCACGAAACCTGGTACGGAAAGAACAAACGTGGCCGTGAATCCCGTGGCTGGACGACGCAAGGAAAACCGGATGCAACGGTTTATATAGTGCTGTCTATTTTTGTCAACTGAGTGTTTTTTTTGGGGGGGTGCCTATATGGTACAAAGAAGAAGTCACAAAATTGACTTTGGAGTGCGGAGGAGGTTCAGCTCATGATTTCATCGGCAAAGAGCCATAAGCAAGTGTTTAAGAAAATTGCATTTTGGGTCTACCTAGCAGGGACCCCCCCCCCTTTGTTTGTCAGATGTTCATCACCAACCAGTTTGCAATTATTGTGATTTAAAACTGTGGCAAATAGTTGTAACGAATAAGTCAGCACTGTGCACAGGTTAGTTTTAGCGGTGTCATTTTCCATTAAATGTTCTTGGTAAGAGTGTAAACGTTTTTCAAATTGGTTTAAAAAAATGCAATTAATCATCAGATGTGAGATCATTTCAAGATTTGATAAAACGCTGTATGCAGAACATCAAGCATTAATCGACATTTTAAAACAACCCATAAGAATTCCCTCAGGGACAGTGCAGATAAGGGCGAAGCTTTACTAGGAATGAAACGTTTTGGTAGTGTGAACGAAACCTGGTACGGAAAGAGCAAACGTTGCCGTGAATCCCGTGGCTGGACGACGCAAGGAAAACCGGATACAACGGTTTACATAGTGCTGTATATTTTTGTCAACTGAGTGTTTTTTAAAGGGGTGCCTATATGGTACAAAGAAGAAGTCACAAAATTGACTTTGGTGTGCGGAGGAGGTTCAGCTCATGATTTTCATCGAGAAAGAGCTATAAGGAAGGGTTGAAGAAAAACCCCCCCCCCCTTTGGAGTGCGGAGGAGGTTCAGCTCATGATTTCATCGGCAAAGAGCTGTAAGGAAGTGTTTAAGAAAATTGCATTTTGGGTCTACCTGCACTTTCCTGTTAAAAAAGATGCAGCAACTGCGCCGGAACTATTTAAAATAAATTGAAAAGACAGGTCAAGCTTCAGACATACCTATGCCTAATTCAATAGCAAACCACTTTGACTTGTTAGATACCATCTTGTGTGACAGGCTACCGGCACAGCCCCAAGTATTGGAATGGCACAGTTCAAGTGCATTAGATGTTACAGTGTGTACTTTTGTTAGATTATGTGCTGGAGGCATGTGAAGAAAATATTTTGTATCTGGTAGTTTAGATGAAGCACGAAGATGTTTTACTTTTAGTGAAAAAGAAAACCAGAGCCTTCATCCAAACGAAAGACATGTGCGTTTCTGGCTAACATGTTTTTAAGCTAGGTTTAAACTTTTTTGCAGTTATTAAACAAACAAAAAACCCCCCCCCCTTAGATTATGTGCTGGAGGCATGTGAAGAAGATATTTTGTATCTGGTACTTTAGATGAAGCAATAAGATGTTTACTGTTAGTGAAAAAGAAAATCAGAGCCTTCATCCAAACGAAAGACATGTGCGTTTCTAGCTAACATATTTTTAAGTTAAGTTTAAACTTTTTTGCAGTTATTAAACAAACAACTGCAGAACATAGATACCCCCCCCCCTACTGCAGAACATAGATAACTTAATTCACTAGATGCGCAACTCGTCTGTCGACTATATATTAAAAAAATTCTCTCGGGCGAATTACTGCATCATGTCGTGTGCATTGGTAACATACACATATTTTGTCGATCGTTTTTTTTAGCTGCGAATAATTGAATTTAAGAATAATTGAATTTAAAAAATAATATCATAAAAAATGGCAATTAACTTCACTTATGTAGCATGTTTGGACTTCGAATTCGCTGAATTGGACAATATGCCAATGTACCACATTTGTGAGGAAGAATTGTGTGGCAAGCTGTTTCGCTCACTTCAAGATTTAAAGGTTCATTTTGATTCTAAATTAGATGATCATGTTTTAAAAGATATCTTCAACACAGACGTGTGTGAGTCGCAGAAGGTGAACAAAAAAATTGCGACCCCTTCAATATCGGGGAAAATCGAAAATTTCATAAAATATTTAGTCATTAAATTTATCAAACAAAAAAAAAGATCAGTTTTATATGCTTTATCCTCAATACGCACCTTCAACAGCTTGTCACCTCGGCATTGCAAACCAATTTGAAGCCGCTCAAATTCCTCATCAAGATTTTTGATTGTAAAAAAAATTCCGTTCTTCCACCGACAGAATCAAATCGAATTCAGGACATTAATGAACGGGAAACAGGTTTGGCTAATAAGATTTGCGATTTTTTTCTAAATTTTAATGTATTGCATTTTTCTATTGGAATATATTGAAATATTAAATTATATTGATGGGTACCTAATAAAAAAGGCAAAAACTTAGTTTCAACTGTCTTGTAAAAGAGAAAGCATCTGGCAAGTTTGTGGAGATGATGGAAAAGAAAGCAAATGTTCTGCACTATCCAACCAATGAGTTTCAACGATTTATCCAACCAATTTTCATCCGTTACAAAAAAGAAAACTGCAGTATAACTAATGCTCTGTCTAATGAAGGTACAAAAGCTTGTTGTTAGGATGTGTGGTAAAGATAAAAGTTTTGTTTTGAAAGTATTTGAGTATATTGTGCATTTGTTTATGAAAGTTTTAGGTCATAACTTTGCCAAATGCATGTTTCGTAAGTATTGCAAAGCGACATCTTAACTGAATGCTGGTCTGAGAAGAGAACTTAAAAAAATCTCAACCAAAAAGTAGTATGAAAATTATATCCTGTGATCTGTTTTGTTTTTAAGTGTTTATCAAGTTGTAGTTGCTGTAGTATCCCCCCCCCCAAAGATATCTTCAACACAGCCGTGTGTGAGTCGCAGAAGGTGAACAAAAAAATTGCGATCGAAAATTTCATTGAATATTTAGTCACTAAATTTATCAAACAAAAAAAAAGAAGATCAGTTTAATATGCTTTATCCTCAATACGCACCTTCAGCAGCTTGTCATCTCGGCATTGCAAACCAATTTGAAGCCGCTCAAATTCCTCATCAAGAT
>QLIY01001379.1:21672-40405 GCA_003260075.1 Phallusia mammillata | reverse complement strand
GTAGTCACGGACCCCTTTTTATAAATTTTATAGGTCCGCGGACCCCCAACGTAATTTGTTCTTGTTATGTTTTTCGTTTCATGCATTATACGTTATTATACTCGCTTTTGGGGGCAGAATTTTAATCAAACTTCACAGTCCTTCATTCTCAACAAAGTTCTGTGCGATTGCAGTCAATGCAACGAAGGGATAAATTTTCTGGTGTAGAATACTTGAAACAAAGCACAATAAGTTCTATTGTTAATGTGTGTTGTNTTTGTAGTCACGGACCCCTTTTTATAAATTTTATAGGTCCGCGGACCCCCAACGTAATTTGTTCTTGTTATGTTTTTCGTTTCATGCATTATACGTTATTATACTCGCTTTTGGGGGCAGAATTTTAATCAAACTTCACAGTCCTTCATTCTCAACAAAGTTCTGTGCGATTGCAGTCAATGCAACGAAGGGATAAATTTTCTGGTGTAGAATACTTGAAACAAAGCACAATAAGTTCTATTGTTAATGTGTGTTGTGACGTCACAATGGAGGAACAATCAACAGTTTTCTGGATCCAAATGTTTGATAAACAGTTTGCACTCATATGCAGGATTATAAAAGTGGTTTGGGAACTTATAAATATTGTACTGTTGTAAATGCTACTAAAAATGTTTGCCTCCACAGACCCCCTGAAACCCTCTTACGGACCCCTTGGGGATCCGCGAACCCCAGGTTGGGAACCACTGTTCTAAAGCGACATTTTTTTTTCACGGGTGACTGTTATCAAAAAGCAGTTTAATTGGCGACAGCTACTGACTTCAAATCTCATTACTTTATCTCATTTTAACTAATGGCATAACATGTGTTTGGTCAGTAACAATGAGAGGTAGAAGTTAAGCATGTTGCGGTTTATTTTAAAACAAAGTACAGACTGAAAAAAACATGGTGAACTTTTCATTTTCGTGTGCAACATGCGTTGGCATAAAGGCGTCGAAGGCGTTATTGCAAGTGGTTAAAAATGAATTTATATCGATTCGCCAGTGGGCGCACCGAAGTCAGCAATGGGCTGCCGAAGATGCAACGAGTTCTTGCTTATGTCAGAATACTACACAAGGGTTTACAGTTGACTTTTTCAGTGATTCAAATCCATGATAGCGTGTAAACTGTCACTTGACTTTTTGTTTACTTGATGTTTGTGAGTCGTAAGTGAGTGAATAGCTGTTATAATAAACGCAGTTTAATTGGCGACAGCAACTAACTACAAATCGGGGGGGGGGAGCATCACCAGGTGTCGAAAATGTGAACAAATTAATTTTGCCAGTGGGTGCAAGAAAGATGCCAGAGTTGGGAGCTCTAAACGGCATTGCAACTAAAACTTAAATGCAACCAGTGCTTGAGTACGTCAGAATAGTTGACTTTTTCAATAAGTAAAATCCATGATAGCGTGTAAACTATCAATTGACTTTTTTCTTAATGTTTGTGAGTCGGAAGTGAGTTAGTGACTGTTATCGAAAAGCAGTTTAATGGGCGACAGCTACTGACTACAAATCTCATTACTTTATCTCATTTTACCTAATTGAATAAAATGTGTTTGGTCAGTAAGAATGAGAGGTGGAAGTTAAGCATGTTGCGGTTTATTTTAAAACAAAGAACAGACTGAAAAAAACATGGTGAACTTTTCATTTTCGTGTGCGACATGCGTTGGCATAAAAGCGTCGAAGGCGTTATTGCAAGTGGTTAAAAATGAATTGATATCGATTCGCCAGTGGGCGCACCGAAGTCAGCAATGGGCTGCCGAAAATGTGCTTGATTACGTCAGAATACTACACAAGGGTTTATAGTTAACTTTTTCAGTGAGTCAAATCCATGATAGCGTGTAAACTGTCAATTGACTTGATGTTTTCTTGATGTTTGTGAATAAGTGAGTGAATAGATGTTATAATAAACGCAGTTTAATTGGCGACAGCAACTAACTACAAATCTCATTCCCTATGACTTTTTGAGTAATGGTATAAAATGTTCTTTGGCGAGTAAGAATGACAGGTGAAGCATGTTGCGAAACGATTTTGTCTCCCATTCTGTGTTAAAATAAAAAACGAATTTGTTTTTGTTTGTTAAAAGGGGTTTCCCCATTTGTTTGTGTACATTTTCTGGCGCAAGTGAGAATTTCGCAGTAATTTTGAACTTGGTTTGGTCTCGTTTGCCTTTTCACCGCTTTTGAACATAAAAAGGTTTCTACGTTTTGTCAACGAAGTGATTTTATGGTGGGGGGGGGGGTCTTCTGTGTAAAATAAAAAAACGAATTTGTTTTTGTTAGTTACAAGGGGTTTCCCCATTTGTTTGTACAAATTTTCTGGCGCAAGTGAGAAATTCGCAGTAATTTTGAACTTGGTTTTGTCTCGTTTGCCTTTTCACCGCTTTGGAACATAAAAAGGTTTCTACGTTTTGTCAACGAAGTGATTTTATGGTGCAAAAACGGAGTCTAGATAAGTTCCCGTTATTACTGTATTTTGTCGACATGCCTGCGTGATATTTTGGAAGCAATGTGAATTAAACCAGCTATTTTTTTTTCTTTATTTCACAAGAAACAGAAAAATGTTTGCCTTAAAATTTCCTTTTAAAATATGTCATATTTTTTTCTTCAGTGTCAATTTACTTTTAAAGTACATTGAGTTATCTAATTTGGGGGGGGGGGTCCGTTATTACTGTATTTTGTCGACATGCCTGCGTGATATTGTGAAAGCAATGTGAATTAAACCAGCTAATTTTTTTCTTTATTTCACAAGAAACAGAAAAATGTTTGCCTTTAAATTTCCTTTTAAAATATGTCATATATTTTTCTTCAGTGTAAATTTACTTTCAAAGTAGATTGAGTTATCTAAATTGTTAAGAACAAGATCAAAAATAATTTACCAAGTATTTGAAACTGAAAAGTAAAGTGAAATGGCCCATAGTGTTTTTGACAAAATTGCTATGATACATTTATACACTAAATAGTAATTTTGTATGATGTTAGATTTGTTTAGGACCAAAATTGTGGTAATAGCATGTTCTTTGTTCCTTTTTAACATTGGACTGTGTTGCTTGACTGCTATGTTTCGGACGTTAAGATTGTTGGTTTTGAATTTCCCTGGGTCAGATATTTTGAGTTCTTGGCAGGTGAGAATGTTGCTTATAGTCTTATTTTGCAGCTGATGTGCAGGACAATGTAGTTAAACAGAACTGTACAATACCAAACTTGTTGATAAGTGAATGTTATATCACCAGGTTAAAAATGGGGGGGGGGTTGCAGTTAAACAGAACTGTAAAATACCAAACTTGTTGATAAGTGAATGTTATATCACCAGGTTAAAAATATAAACAGTGTCTGTTCAAACAACAGCTATTCTCTGCCTATGTCTTAAATCAGCTAGAAAAATAGTTTTTTCTAGTTAATTGTCATCATTCCTATAAAACTGTTTAATGAACCCAGTAGATAAGATATTTGGGATGTGTCATTTGTTTCATTTGTTGTTGTGAATTGTTTTGTAATTCCATTGAAATCAAATGATTTTATTTTTTATGCATCCAAAATTTTAATGTTTTTAGTCAAAATTACATATTGACTTGAAATTTGTGTATGACACAAATTTATTCTGTTTGGGAATGTGTGTAAAGTTTATAGAAGCAGTTATTCTTGTTATAATTTATTTATTACAGAATTGTTTTTGATGAGGGGGGGGGGACTGTTCAAACAACAGCTATTCTCTGCCTATGTCTTAAATCAGCAAGAAAAATAGTTTTTTCTTGTTAATTGTCATCATTCCTATAAAAGTGTTTAATGAACCCAGTAGATAAGATATTTGGGATGCGTCATTTGTTTCATTTGTTGTTGTGAATTGTTTTGTAATTCCATTAAAATCAAATGATTTTATTTTTTATGCATCCAAAATTTTAATGTTTTAGTCATGTACAAAATTACATGTTGACTTGAAATTTGTGCATGACACAAATTTATTCTGTTTGGGAATGTGTGTAAGGTTTATAGATGCAGTTATTCTTGTTATAATTTATTTATTACAGAATTGTTTTTGATGATTCATGTTGATTGTTTGGCAGCATTTTATTGCACCAGCAGAACGATGGTCATGTCAATATTTGTTTTCATAAAGCAAAGATGCTTTGGCAATCTAAAGCAAACAATAAACCACTCTGGTGCTTTTCTGACTGTAACAAATTTTGTAGGTGGGTAATGTGCTGTTCAGGCAAAGTTTACTCTGCACCTAAACTCATATCTTTGGACAAAGTTCCGTTTTGCTTTACTGAAGTCGTTTGACCTTTTTGTCCTTTCTGTGTATTTGAATGCACTAAATCCCTTGTTGTTGGTTATTTAGCTGATGACAGCAATATGGGGGGGGGGTTTTTCTGAATTTTGTAGGTGGGTAATGTACTGTTCAGGCAAAGTTTACTCTGCACCTAAACTCACATCTTTGGACAAAGTTCCGTTTTGCTTTACTGAAGTCGTTTGACCTTTGGGGGGGGGGTTCAGCAAAATGGCTAAATAATTGCTCCGTTTTATTCTATAATAACAGTTTAGTTTTTTTATAACCATACTTCTGACTTGTTAAGCACGGGGGGGGGGGTCAGCAAAATGGCTAAATAATTGCTCTTGTTTTATTCTACAATAACAGTTTAGTTTTTTTATAACCATACTTCTGACTTGTTAAGCACCTTTTTCACACTACAGCTCATTTCATAATTTAATGTTTTAGTCTAACAAAGTATGCATTGTTTTAAAGTTTGGCCACAATACAAATTTACTCTGTTTTGGAATGTAAGTTAGTTTTTCAAATTAGCTATTCTTGTCAAAACATAGCAGTCTATATTGTTTGTCACATTACATTTTGTTGCACCAGCAGAACTAATATCAATATTTGTCACAGCAAATCAAATATGCTTTGCTTCTTAAACAAGCAATAATCTCTTGTGCTACTGTTTCAACTAATATTTTTCTAAGAAAGTTTATTACAAGGGGTAATTGTCAGGTATTAGTTTGAGACATTGAATATCTTTTTAATTTTGTGTGCAAATTCTGTTTATTATAACTAACTTATGTGTACAAGTATTACATTGCTCATTCATATGTTTGAGGACCAAATTGTTTCTACACTAATGCTGTTGTGCTTGGTAAACATAGAGATAGGTAACATTTATTTAAAGATGCAGTATTTATAAATTAAAGACAAAAGTTTGTGACAAGTTTGACTTGGTAAATGTTTCTGCCAGATAGTTTATTTAGTTTGTTGTACAACTTTCATTCATACAAAGTAACATAACGCAGTATGGCAAAAACAGTATTTAAATTTCATTAAAATTTAAAGAGTAATTAAAATTCATAAGTAAAATTGAAACTATTTTGCTTCCAGAAGTATAAGTTGTAAAGCTTTTGTAATTGTTTGAGCCGGACTGGAGCTATGTGCTGTTTCCAACCAAACCAGCATTTTCCACTTTCATCAAGCTTCATTCAGAGTTGTTTGCTTTCCCTTTCCAACAATGTCTGAAGAAATAATGAGACAGCCTGCATCAAGCATGGAAAAGCCTGAGCTACATTAGTGCAAAGGTGACTGTTACATGTGTTATTTGTAAAATGACTTTAAATGCAACCACTGTTGTCAAGTTGCTTTAAGTGACTAAAAATAATCGAATGATTGTTATTTTTAAGACGATAAAACTTTTAGTGAAATCTCATGTACAACTTCTAAACCATTAATGACTATACAAGCTGGTAAATGTAAGGAATTTACTGAACAAGTAGCATTGCTTAAAACAATAAAAATTTCAAGAAAAAAAGTGAATTTCGGTTCAAAATACATTGGATGTGTGCATCAGACTAATTATTTATTATAAGTACATAAGGTCTAAAACTTGTACTACAACACAATTTACAACTTATAATTACAAAACATTTATCAAGTAGTACATGTGTAACATCATTATTTATAATAATGGTCATATATAGGAAGGCTCATGCTATTTTTATAGTGATTTGTCCCTTTTTTCTCTAAAGTTTGTCCAACTCAATTAGCATTATTATAGATAATTCGGTCAGTTGATGCATGAAAAATGATGATTATGTACAAATTGTATGTTTTTCACATCTATTAAAATAAACACAGATTCATCTTGTTGAAATTACATCAATGTCTCAGGAAAGCACTAGCTACTGAGGAAACAAACGATAAGCATTGTTTCTGTTTGTTTTTATGGATCTCCTTCCCTGAAGAGGACAATAGTATTGTCCTTGATTTGTTTCTTTTTCTTCTTTCAGTTTGTCCAACTCAATTTGACATGAAGTGTTTGATGGATTTGGATGGATGAAACTTTTTACACAAGGTATGTTGTTGTACACGAAAAATCACATGGCTGATTTAAAAGAACACAATAATAGACTGTATCACAACTTTTTGCCAGTTGTCCCTTTCCTCTTCTCACTTTTTGAATAGACAGTAACGGGTGAATGAGCTTTGTTCAATGTTTAACCTTTCACTGACCCCGTCATGAAATTATTAGTTTCATTTGTAAAAAAATCTTTCCTTCTTAAATCTTGGCAAATAAACTGAAAAAATACTAACAAGAATGTTAAAATCGGGGGGGGGGCTTAGGTGACGTGTTGCACGGAATGCGGCAACAGTAATAGTTGAATCCGATGGGTTACTTGTACACAAGCTTTCTGGCATTTTTTGTAGTACCTTGAACTATCTAAGTTTTTTTTAACCTTGAAGGAAGTTTAGTGCTCTTTAAACGATTCTGGCGTGACACCTAACGGACGACAGCACGGACAGATCGTAACAGACCGTTCGACAAACAAGCGCGACAAGGTCGCCCAATCGCCGTCTCTGGTCTGTTTTTGTGAATGTGTGTGACTTATATAGCGGTTCATGTCCAAGGTGAAAGAATAACTCACCGAGCGCGAGTACGAATGTAATTATGCCGATATCACCTTATAATTCGTTACGGCGTAAAATCGTTTCTATAGAACGCAAAAGGTTACTGTTTACGTGAACTGCTGCAGCGACTATATTGTTCTTGATAAAAGTGTTGTTACGTGGGCAATTCGGGCGAAATTGAAACAATGAAAAGTTGTTTTCGTTACCACGTATAAAATAATAACAATATCTGGTCCTAGAAGGCGAAATGTGACGTATCTTATATTCTGTCACCGTCCACTGCAGTGTTGGTGGGCAGCGAGCTTTACCCTGGAGATTCCTGGTCGATATACCATCAATGCTAAAGAAAATGGTTTCGCCAAACTAAGCATTATTTGTTTTTTTAGATTTTATATTTCCAGTTCTATCTATTTTTTCACGGGACCAACGCTTTATCAAGGGTGATCACGTTCAGTGTTATATCTCCATGCAACAATTCTGCAACTAACCTCACCATAAAGTAAAGTGAATAGGTAAGAATGAGAAACTTTGTAAAAGTGTAATCTTACAGCTCTGACTTTTCTTTTTTTGTATGAGCTATTGCTGCCAGGCATAATATAGTGCATTTATTAATTGACCAGCTTTGTTTTTCCTTTCGGTAACGAATAGGAAATTTGTACTGACTGAACTGTTGCTGTTCGTCCAATGTGTAATTTGTGTATTTCTGGATCATCGATTCCGCGGTCGTCAGCCAACGTGTTGTTTCTGTATCTTGTTTCTGTATTTTTCTTGTTCAGATTACAACAATGCCTCAGTGACCCGTTTGACCTTTCACTGACCCCGTCACGAAATTATTAGTTTCGTTTATGAAACTTCTTTCCCTTTCAATGCGTGGCAACTAAACTGGATAAAAATACTAAAAAGAACGTTTAAAGCGCATTGCTTCAAGCATATATGACATGTTGTACTGATGGCGGTAACAGTAATAGTTATAACGTCTGTAATACGATGGGTTACTTGTACACAAGCTTACTGGCAGTTTTTTAATACCTTGAACTACCAAAGTTTTTTTTCCACGTCGAAGGACCACGTGCGTGTCTAGTGTTCTTAAAATGCCCCTGGCGTGACACCTAGCGGACGACAGCACGGACAGATCGCAACAGACCGTTCGACAAACAAGCGTCACAAGGTCGTCCGATTGCCTCCGGTCTGTTTTTTTGTGATTGTGTGTGGCTTATATAGCGGTTCAGGTCCAAGCTAAAATAATTAATTACCGAACATGGGTACGTATATAATGATTCCGATGTCACCTTTCAGTTCGTTATGGCGTAAAATCGTTTTTACAGAACGCAAAAGGTTATTGTTTTCCCGAATGGTTGCAGCGAATAAATTGTTCTTGAAAAAAGTGTTTTTACGTGGACAGTTAGGGCGATATTGGAGCAATTAAAAGTGTTTTTTGCTACTACGTATAAAATAATAAAAATATCTGGCCCTAAAAGGCGAAATGTGACGTGTCTTATATTCCGTCACGGTTTGGAAAGTTTGTATTTTGCATTGCATGATTATTAAGACCAGTTTTTGCCTGCAGAAACAAACCAGGGTTGTTAAAAATGTTAGCTAATATGGCCCAGGTACAAAATAAGCATGGGGAACATAAGCATATGGAACATATATACAAACATTTTCAAATAGGCCATAGTGTATCTGCAATGAACTGCGCCAAGCCACTCTTCTAGTTTTGGGGTAAACATAGTACAGCTACAGTTGTAGTTTGAATGCAGAAAACTAATTCAAATTTTCGTAAAAATTTTCTGCATGCAGAAACAAGTATGGAAGTATGGGGGTTTGAATTTTGGTGACAACCATATACCTACTGCAATTGTAGTGAATTGCATATGTGCAAAATCATTAAGTATTTTAATGGCAATACAAAATTTATACAAAGATCTAATGCTATTATAATAGATAATTGGGTAAACGATATGTATGTACAAATTACGTGTTTTGCACATTTATTAAAATAAACACAGATTTATCTTGTTCAGATTACAACAATGCCTCAGGAAAACCACACTTACTGAGGAAACAAAGGGTAAGGATTGTTTTTGTTTGGTTTTGTGGATCCCTTTCCCTGAAGAGGACAATAGTATGGTCCTTAATATGTTTCTTTTTCTTCTTACAGTTTGTGCAACTCGATTTGACATGAAATGTTTGATGGATTTGGATGAAACTTTCACACAAGGTATGTTGTTGTACATAGAAAATCAAATGGTCTATTTAATAGAACACAATAATAGACTCTATTAGAACTTTTTGCCAGTTGTCCCTTTCCTCTTCTTACTTTCAGAATAGACAGTAACGGGTGAATGACCCATTGTCATTGTTTGACCTTTCATTGACCCCGTGACGAAATTACTAGTTTCGTTTGTAAAAAATTCTTTCCCTCTTAAATCTTGGCAAGTTAACTGAAAAAATACAAACAAGAACGTTTAAATCGCATTGCTTCAAGCATATATGACCGGTTGCACTGATGGCGGCAGCAGTAACCCCCCCCCCCAACTTTTTGCCAGTTGTCCCTTTCCTCTTCTTACTTTCAGAATAGACAATAACAGGTGAATGACCTATTGTCAATGTTTNCTTCTTACTTTCAGAATAGACAGTAACGGGTGAATGACCCATTGTCATTGTTTGACCTTTCATTGACCCCGTGACGAAATTACTAGTTTCGTTTGTAAAAAATTCTTTCCCTCTTAAATCTTGGCAAGTTAACTGAAAAAATACAAACAAGAACGTTTAAATCGCATTGCTTCAAGCATATATGACCGGTTGCACTGATGGCGGCAGCAGTAACACTTGAAACGTCTGTAATACGATGGGTTACTTGTACACAAGCTTTCTGGCAGTTATTTAATACCTTGAACTACCAAAGTTTTTTTTAAAACCTTGAAGGAAGTCTAGTGTTCATAAAACGACTCTGGCGTGACACCTAGCGGACGACAGCAAGGACAGATCGCGACAGACCGTTCGACAAACAAGAGTGACAAGATCACCCCCATTGCAGTCTCTGGTCTGTTTTTATGAAAATATGTGGCTTATATAGCGGTCCAGGTCCAAGGTATAAGAATAAATTTCCTAGCGCGTGTGCGGATATAATTATGCCGATTTCACATTTTCTTTTCTTATCTCCTTATGGCGTAAAATCTATTCTACCGATCGCAAAACGTTATTATTAACGTGAAAAGCTGCAGTGACTATATCGTTCTTGATAAAAGCGTTTTTACGTGGACAATTAGGGCGAAATTGGTACAATTAAAAATTGTTTTCGCTATCACGTATAAAATAATAGACTTCAGAAGGCGAAATGTGACGTATCTTATATTCCGTCACCGTCCACTGCAGTGTTGGTGGGTAGCGGGCTTCACCCTGGAAATTTCTGGTCGATATAATGACACACATCGAAGCTATAGAAAATGGTTTTGTCAAAAACAAGCAATATTTGTTTTTTTAGTTTTTATATTTTCAGTTCTATCTATTTTCTAACAGGACCAGCGCTTTATCAAGGGTGATCACGTTTAGTGTTATATCATGATGGAACAATTCTGCAACTAGCCTCACCATCACGTAAAGTGAACAGGTAAGAATGAGAAACTTTGTAAAAGTGTAATCTTACAGTTCTGACTTTCCTTCCTTATGTATGTTAGATCGCCATTGCACATGTTACTATGTTTTCTATGTTTCCCGCCAATAGCACCAACTCATTTGTATGGCGCAATGTTGTGCAACCTAGTGACATTATTTGCCGGTCAGTCATGGGTAACTTGTGTTTTCTGGACCCTCGATTCCACCTTCGTCAGCCAACGTGTTGTTTCTGTTAACTAACGTAGATAAGTCTCACAGTTCGTTACTAATATGGTTCGGTGATATTTATCGAATTTGATGTGGTATTTAAACAACTATGACGATTCCTGTGACTCTGGTCCTTTAATAGTTAGATAAACGTCAACTTGAATGTTAACTTCTAGTCCGTTGCCTTAACTGAAGTACAACATATTTGTAGAAACCACTTGCCTTTGTGCTAGTGTTGCTGCTAAACCCTCGAGCGCCACCATCTGTCCATATCGCCTCAATAAAATAATTCGTTATTTTTGCTCTTGGTGCCTTAGAGTTTTTAAGCGCAATGAAAAGTGCGTTAAAAACCCGTAATATGAATTTAAGAGGTTGGCCCTGCTGTATTTTGTGAGCGCATAGAGTCACGCCCTAAACCAGGGGTTCTTAAACTGGGGGGGTTAAGGGTTTGCAAGGGGGGCGCAGCACAATCTGGCTGCAAAGTTTTCACTTGCAAACAATTGTAAATGAATGCATTGGAAATATGTCGGCACTGATTTCGAACATATTGTTTAAAGCAGTGGTTCCCAACCGGGGAGGAATTCCTCCATAGGGAGGAATTTTATGAGTTCAGGGGAGGAATTTCATAAAAACTGTAAAATATTATATTGGAAATGTTACAGAATGTTTTTGTATATACGTTAAGGATGTCCATTATAACTTGGATCTGGTTCACATTGAGAACCGGTTGTAATAGATTATGATATGGACATCCCTAATTACAAGGTCTATTTCAAATTGCTATAATTTTTTTTGTTATTTTTTTTTAGGGAGGAATGTAACAAAAAGGTTGGGAACCATTGGTTTAAAGTAAACGCTTTATTACTCTGAAATGGATGTCCAGTTGTACTAACCAAACATTTCTACACTGCGGGCCGGACACGTTTAATACTAATTCTCGCGTGCCGCATAGTTTACATGCCCTAGTGCCGTCTTCTCAAGCTTAGCCCTTGAGGCTATTTTTATGAAGGTGCCAAGTTTGTTTGTTTTTTGGCTTTTTGAAAACCCATTTAAAATCTGTTAAGTTGTATAGTTAGTCTCATGTGAGAAGGAATATTTATATATTACGTCACAAGTAACACAATAAGGCAATTGTTTGCGCACAATTAACACTTTTTGTTTTGTCTGTGACGTAATAAACTGGCTTTGGATCAATCCTGGGCGTTACAATCCTATGAAAGTCGGTAATATTAATTTTACATGTCGTAACAGTAAACTTTCGCAAGAATACTGGCAACGTAGCTCTGTGCGCGCAAAAAAAACTGTTTTTCGCAACTTATCAGTGTTAAAGTGGCTTTTTCTACAGTTGGAACTAACTTGACAGTAGCTTAAGGCGGATCTACGATGTATGTTGTTTTCAAAAAAAAGGCAAGCATCCTCAGTGCTAATGTTTTTTAGTGGGGGGCGTGAGAATAAATAAATAGTGTCAAGTGGGGCATGGCCGAAAAAGTTTAAGAACCCCTGCCCTATACCAATTAAAATACAGCGTAACAGGTATGTTCAAACATAGAATGCAATCTTACACTTTTGACGTTCCTTCTTTAGGTATGTTCATCTTAGGCGGAGTGATTCCCACCGCTGGTTTTGTCGCCGGTCTTCTCATCAACTTCTCGGGGGGAATGATGCACATCTAAGTACGTGGAAAAGAAGCAATCCGCCGAACACGAAAAAAATCACGATTCCAAAACGTCATCGCGGTCACGTGGCGGTTCAGTAACACTATAGTGAAGCTATGCAGTGATCTTTGAATGTGCAGAAACTTTGATTGTGTTGGACATGAACTTTTCCTGGCGAAAATAGGCAACTTACTATTTACTTAAAAACACTGTGTAGTAACCATCTGTTATTTTGACAATGCATTTGAGTATTAATTGTTAACAAAATAACATAACTTTGACTCATAACTTTTTTAATATGGTCATAACCCAAGGACATTTTAAAAGGGAGCACTTAATCTTTGTCAGTGTTACAAACCTATGGATAAAATCATCAAATAAATAGGATCCAAAAATGTTATTGGGACAAAAAATGTGTTTAGTTTGGGTCATTGTGGTTGGTCGATTGCATTGTTTAATCCTGTATACAATGTGTCAAGTTGTCAAACATTCTCTGAAATCGTACTGTTTAAATTTCAGAACGAAATAACATTGCATGGATTGCTCAGTTTAAATATACAGGTTTTGGTATGTCTAAGAATTTTTCAGTCCATAGCCAATGTAACTTGATTCTAGACCTGTGTAATTAGTAATTATTGATGACTTGTTTGATAATTAATATATCCTCACCAACTGTTTTGTCACATGGATTTGCGCAAATAAATTTAAAGCCGAATGTGCACAGAAAACAAATATGGATAAAAGAATTGCGTATATTTACGCTTAAAATTTACCAGCAAGGTCAGTTGTATACAAACTCTGTACACGGAGTCATAACAGTTTGTATGTTTGCACTGGTTTAACGTCTACCATTAACAACAACACTGTTTATTTAATAATATTTATACATTTACTAATAACTTGCCTGCACATTACAACGCAATAGTTGACACTACACCACCAGTAGTACACACGCACATATACCATGAGCCAACTATCATAATAACTGATTTAAAACATGAAGCAAACAAGCAGTTTATTTCATGCTGTGGAATATCGATTGTTTGGCTAATTATGACGTAACGGACCGATTGTTGAGATTACCAGTTAAAAGTATAACTTACAACGGTTGGTGAAAATAGTTTTAATTTTTTTTTGACCTTTATGAAAATACAAATACTAGGAAGCATAAAAAAAATTGTATTTTAATGTTGCCGTGGTAAAACTTTTTTTTACCTGTCACTTTTTCCAAGTTTAGCATTTTTGAACAAACCTAAAATGTGTCTAGGTTAAAATTTGCACAAATACCTGCACATTTTTGGTTATGGCACAAAATTAGTTTTAAGATTTAACGGAAATTAGTTTTAAGTTTTAACGAATATTTTCCTAATCTTACCTGTGTGCACTAAAAGATAAATTCTAAACTTACACTAATACTGACTTTAGACAGGCTTACTGATTATTTCGCTTAATGGTCAACTTCATTTTATTCTTGGTTCAACTCACCTTTGCTGTAAGTCGCACTTGCATTCCGAATAATCCTGCGTCGATTTTAAACAAAGAGAAGACTAAAAAATGACATGAGAGACCTGTCATATTCTTTATGCGACAAGCGTGAGTACAAAAGTGTCCCATGATTGTACAGCATCACCAAGTGATTTGAAACAAATACGCACTGCTACGCTAGTCGGCGGACCAAAACTATCTGAAAATGTACATGTTGGCCGAAACTGAGTTTTGCCAATTGTGACTTTTAGTAACCCAGACGTTTTAAAGTTGACCTGCCAGACGCTGTTGTAGCATCAGCTGGTCACACAAATATGAAACAAACTAATTTGCCAGTGGGTGCAAGAAAGTTACAAAAGATGAAAAAGTTTATTTATATGGGCTGTCACTTATTAAGAAAGTTAAATACATACTAGCGTTTTGAGTGCTTTGATTTGTTCTTTGTTTTAGTGTGTCGTAGAGAATAAAGGTCTTTTACACTAAAAGCCGTTTAAATTGCGACTTTTTTCAATTATAATCACTTCTAAAAACAGCCTAAATTTAGCATTGTTTAATACTAGTAATAATGACAGGCAGCAGTTAAGTATGTTTCGACCTGATATTGTTTTCAAAAAACAGTTATAAGTTGTTTATGTTTGCTGTGACGTTTTTTCCCAGGGGGATTTTTGTCTTAATTGTCTGGCGCGAGTGAAAATTAAAGCAGCTACTCTTATTTTTGTCTCGCTTATGTCTTCATTGCTTAGATAAATGAAGGACGTTTCCTTTCCGTTTTATAACAAGAATACAAGACAAAAAACTGGTGAAAAACATAGTCTGCCATTTGTTAGATCCGTTTTTAGTCTCACAAGGAAAGAGAAAAAAGTATGCTTTCATATTTACTCTTTGAACTTGTTTTAGATTTAAGTTTGCTCCTATTTGAGATCCAGTAATCTAAAGTTGTAACCATTAAATCATAAACGATTTGCCAAGTATTAAAACATGTAAAGGTGTTATTGACTAGAACATCTCCCATTGTATTTTTTAAAGTGCCATTATCCTATTATACACTTGAACTTAATTTTGTATCTTGTCAGACTTGCTTAGGGCGCAAATGAGTTCTTGGCAGGTAATTATGTTTCTCATAGTCTTATTTTGCAGTTGATGAATAGGATAGTCAAGTAGTTTGTATTTGAACAGAACTGTAAAAGGAAAGTTTGTAACAACTTGACTTCCTAAAGTCCATGAACCAGGAGATAGTTTGGTGGTTGGTGCACTGTAAAGTATTTTCAATCTTTTTGTGACTTCTAGTTGGATTCAACCATTTATCACCCTGATAGCCCTAAATATTATTTTTAAGTTTACCAGTCCTTTAGGTCAGAAATACAACCCCTAATGTGCAGAAATTTTATACAGTTGTTTGTAGGGTGGTAATGTTGTTTTTTCCAGCTCAGTAACCTAGCTAGACACTTGATTTTTTGGAAGCCATTGGTTCGTTTATGGTTTCATTTTCTTTAACTTAAGGGAGAAGAGTTTTAATTTAAATTAAATTCTGTAACTAGTGTAGCTGTTTTGTCCCCTATCTACTTGAGGGGTTATTAAAAAAACACAGATGTTAGCCTTCCATTAAATCAGTAACTTGAATAATGTACAGGACAAGGTTACTAAAATACCTTTGATTTCCAAGCTGTTGGCATCAAACAGCATTTGTGCAATATAACATGCCTTGTCTAGGTCATTGGTATGTTTGTAAATAAGTACATGTCTTGCTTTTTTTGACGCAGGGAAATCATTTGATTGAGTCATATGTAGGTAGGATGCTTGCTGAGAAGTGGTATCAGAAACTGGGTATGCAAGGTACATTAACACACCTTGTCTAAATAAAGAAAAATGAGTGTGTTTCTAAATAAATAGTGTTTTGCATTTTTGTAGCAGATATCATGTGACTGGACCATGTTAGCTTGCATTCTAAAAGCATATGAACAACATTGATCTGTATTGTATGTTGCTTCCACAAATTGTCTTAAATTTAAATGAACTTTATGTAATTTTGTATGTCTTTTTGTGGTTTTTGTTCTTGCATTTGTTAAACGTAATTAAGATGTTTTTGATCTGCTGTAGCACATGAAGTTTGATATATAGCATTTTGTTGCGCCAGCACTACTACGGTTATGTAAATACTTGTGGCAACAAAGCAAATATGCATTGGTGTTCAAAACATACAATAAACCACTTCGGTTCTGTACTGACTGTTACAAATTTTGTGAGTGGGCAATGTACTAAAGTTCACATGGCAACAGAAGTCACACCATGAATCATTTTACTGTATTTAAGTTGAGTGCAAAATGTTAAGTTGTTTCATGATGTTGAAAAAGTATTTGAATGGTGTTGTAGGATGTGACTGTTTACACACAATAATAGAGCATGTGTTTAAAACCATTTATTGCTACTGTTACCATAATTCCAGTTATGAATGATATGTGCACCTGTGCCAATTTGTCGGTGTTGGAGGTACTAACATCTTCTTTTTTGCTGCATGTTAATGGTGATGTACAAACAGTTTTCGAAGTTTGAAAGGAATTGTAAGAATGCATTACCTGCTTTTGCCATTTTTGTTTTTGAATCTAAAAATGAAGAAAAAAACTGAATTCTCATGGGATTCAGAGTTTTTGTTTATACTGTTTATTTTATCCGCTTCAACAAAATTTATTACTTGAAAGGGTTTTTAAGTGTAAACCAAATGCAGGTGCCAAGCAAAGAATGCTAACGCGTTGTTTATATTATGATGCTGATGTCTTCCGATCAGAAACCGCAAGACCTTATTTTATGTGATGTTGTACAAAACTAACTGGTCCTTTATATCGAACCAAGCGAAATAAACGAGCGCATAGAAATCGCTTGGTGGCCCTTCATTCCAATTAGTGAACCTTTACATCGCTCAGTGCAACTTCATTTTGCTTGGTGCACGTTTATATCGCTCAGTGCAACTTTATTTTGCTTGGTGCACCTTTATATAGCTCAGTGCAACTTTATTTTGCTTGGTGCACCTTTATATCGCTCAGTGCAACTTTATTTTGCTTGGTGCACCTTTATATCGCTCAGTGCAACTTTATTTTGCTTCGAGCACCAGTATAATGCTGGGTGCCCGTTTACCTTGCGAAGTAAAGGTGCGCCAAGTGCCATATAAAGGAGCACTAAGCGATATAAGGGTATACCAAGTGATAAAAATGTGCACCAAACGATATTAAGTTACGTAATGCTTTATTATGGTGCGTTACGCGGTGATAGCAATGCACCAAGCGAACCAAGTGATCCAAGCGATCCTGTATATTTTAGATGCTCCCTTAGATGCCATTGAAGTGGATTGATTTGTTGATTTGACGTGTTTACAAATGACGACAGTGATTGTTAAAACTCTACAAAACCTAGTTTCGCTTGTAAACGAGCTATTCAGTCGGTTTGGTTTTGTTACAAAGCTAAGTCAGTTTACGATGTTCTTTAAATCAGTTGTTCCCAAATATGTCTAATTTTTTTTCTGGTTTCCAACGACCGGTAGATATTTTAGTTGCACTTACATCTGTACAACGAAAAAGCTTTTCGAAAATATACGTTTTATAGCATTTTGCAAACAGCATTTAGCAGTGAGCTGACAACTATAGCGTATGACGTCAAAAACAATGTTTATTACGTTGAAACAAGTCGTGCTTTGTTACTAAAACAGGCAACCCGACTTTGGGTCGCGATCAATAGTTAGGGAAACAGAAAAATTGTCTTAACTCAATCTGACGTGACACCTAGCAGACGACAGCATGAATAAATCGCAATAGACCTTTCGAGAAACTAACGTGACAACCCAGATATTTTCCTGTTTACTTTCATGAGCAATGTTCGCTCGGGCACACCGCCTATCGCAGTGGTCATTAAACTACCCCGTGTGGGTCCCAACCTTCCGTTTGAGCTAAGATCGCTCTCTGCTTCTTCTAGCGGACCAGCGCTTTTGCGTTTATTTGTCAAATTTTGGACACTATTGAATGTCTGTCAGAACAAACTATACTAAATAAATGTTGTTGAAAAACAAAACTGAAATTTAAACCTTTAACTGTTTTCAAACAAAACACTTTGCCGCGGTGTTAATTTTATTTGTATTGCACCAGTTTTAAATACACTAGGAACTTAAAACTACTAACATATGAATTAAATTGAATAATGACCTCAAAATAACACCACGTGCGTTTGTTGTTGAGTTGTTTTGTCTGCAGTCGGTATTTTGTATCACAAAAAAAGTAATTTTATAATGTTGTCATACCATACTTCTTTATTATTAGTTACACTTGCCAGGTTTTTACCGGGAGTATTTTTATTATCTGACTTTTGTTTGTCTCTACTGTAATCAGCATGGTTCACGGACAGGTTCGCATACCGCTAAAAAATTTAAAAATGAGTTGAGTATATTTTTTGGCGCTAAAATATTCACCAACCCGGAAAGCGCTGCGCAACGTTAAGACGTTATAAACCACTACAAAGTTGAGACCGCAGTTCGTAGATGGATGGTAAACGCGAATTGCAGCTACACGGTTACTACAATCGTTATGTGGCACGGACTCATATTGGAAGGTGAGTCAAGTATTCGGTAACTTGAGTTTTGCGAAAATGGTGGGGGAAGATATCTTATTTTCCGAGACCCGTACTCACATTCCAGACAGGTTTATTTCAAAACATAGAACAGACTAAAATGACAACAAAATGAGGAACTTTTGTTGTTCTTATGCGAAATGCGTTGACACCAAAGCGTCGAAGGCGTTATTGCTCCACAAGTGATTAAAAATAAATTTATATCGATTCGCAAGTGGGCGCACCGAAGTCAGCAGCAATAGGTTGCCAAAGATGCTG
>QLIY01001378.1:27102-40417 GCA_003260075.1 Phallusia mammillata | reverse complement strand
CAAAAACGCGCCGCTATCCGCCAACCGCGTCTGGTGTGAATCTTGCTTTATCGTTTTTCAGTCATCACCTCTTTCGAGAAAATATTGTAATTTTGCGGTACTTTGATTTTCCAGGGGGGTTAAAACTAGTGTAGAATGGGGAATTTTTGTGACGTGATAATGCACCGAGATTTAACGTGAGATGCTCGGTGCTTGCCAAACAGAACATTTGCAGTTTGGCACACCCCTAATGAGCAATGAAAACAGTTAATTGCATCTATTTTTAGCAATTTAGTCAGTTCATTGCCCTGGCCTAAATGTTTAAAATAATTACTGGAATAAAATTGAATAACATCTACACTTGAAAAACAGTTTATTTCATCCACAGTGCTTACACATTAATTTATAAAGTGCTACAATACAAAACCATATATACTCATACAAGTATGAATCCAACATACAAAATAAACTATATAAATCTACAACGTCACATGCCATTGCTCATCGTCATGATCCAAAGTGTCACGTGAATAACACAAACAGTACTTTACGTTGGTCACATAAGTAAACCTTAATCAATGAGGATAGGTCGTGGAGGCATAATAGGTTTGCAGATAAACAGTGTCAGCTTATATGCTACAGTACAGTAGTTATCACT
Source organism: Phallusia mammillata (assembly GCA_003260075.1). Classification (NCBI taxonomy): domain Eukaryota; kingdom Metazoa; phylum Chordata; class Ascidiacea; order Phlebobranchia; family Ascidiidae; genus Phallusia; species Phallusia mammillata. The sequence continues at coordinate 39,780 of QLIY01001378.1, read as the reverse complement.
TTATCCAAGTTTAACAGTGGAATAATTTACAAACGAACTCCGAGGCCCGCGTCCGATATTGGCCGCAAGTTTTGCTTTTTGCGCCATTTCGTTAAAATTAGAGGATTTCCTTTTTACAATTTCTCGCTCTGCTTCGTTAATCTTTGCTTGGACTCTGGAAAATTCAAGTGCTGCCTCCTTCAGCTGGAGATGTTTCTTTGCCTGATTCTCCTTTGCTTCCAAGTCCTCCTGTTGTATTTAATCTAGTGTTAGAAATCTTGTATATGGACATTTTTTAAAATAATACAAACAAAATGATATTCGTTTAAACTAGTAACGTTCTGCAACCAACACAACTTCGCCCAGGTGATGAAGTGGTAATCTCGACCGCTCATAAGGTCGTGGGTTCCAAACCCGCCTCGATCACTTGCATGCCCCTAAACCAGTGGTTCCCAACCTTTTTTTGACGCGACCCAAATACTTCCCAAAAATTTGTTTTGTAGTTTCTCGCGACCCATGGACATTTCTTACTATTTGGGTTTTATTTTTGTCTGTAAATCAGAAAAGTTTTTTTAAAAACTTCTACACCAGTTTCGAAAATTAAATTATCAAACAAATATTATTCGTTAATCGACCAGAAATTTCTATTTGGCCCGGACTTTTTTCAAAGCATTACCAGCCAGACAACGCTTAACAGTGAGTTACACATACCTTATGACGTCACAAACAGAATTTTCCATTTTTAAGCCAAGTTATCACCAAATTACATATTTGGGCAACAATTTAAGTCTTGGAAATAAAAAATAACGCTACGAAATTAAGTGAAAAGTAGATGTTCTTATTGTCACAAAAACAAGCGNATCGACCAGAAATTTCTATTTGGCCCGGACTTTTTTCAAAGCATTACCAGCCAGACAACGCTTAACAGTGAGTTACACATACCTTATGACGTCACAAACAGAATTTTCCATTTTTAAGCCAAGTTATCACCAAATTACATATTTGGGCAACAATTTAAGTCTTGGAAATAAAAAATAACGCTACGAAATTAAGTGAAAAGTAGATGTTCTTATTGTCACAAAAACAAGCGACCCAAGAAAATTTTCAGGCGACCCAACTTTGGGTCGCGACCCATAGGTTGGGAAACACTGCCCTAAACAACCAACTGGGGTGCTATTGCATCAACCCAGTCAAATCTGGTGGTTTTATAAGTACATTAAAGCCAGCCAATCAAAAAATATCCAGAAAAACATCCAATGGACTTGCATCGAGGGAGGACAGCTCGACAAGGGACTCATTGTGCACCGATTTTAGTATTTTTTCGCCCACAGCGGTTAAATTGAAACAAACTTCCAAGAAGCAACCAACCGCCACTATCACCTAAGCCGTATTTTCCCACAAACGCAAAAAAACTATTTTAGCATGATTGTCCAAAAAATTTTTTTTGTTGAACTCTAAAGAAATCTGAAACCCACCATAGTCTTTTGCACCAGTTCTTGATCTTTCTCTCGGATAATTGAAAGATTTCGTTTCCAGCTTTGTTCTGATGAGATGCGCATCTTCTGGGCTCTCTTCGACCTGTTTTGTGTGTTTTTCAACGCGGTGGTTTCTGCTTGCTTTATCAAATCAGCCTAAACATGAAAAATGCTGTTGGAAGATAAAGCGTTTGATTGCTGTTTAATTTGTTTTCCATATTTTTTCGTCCCGGTCTGGTTTTGTAGCGTGTCTTTTTTGGCACAGACATATTCGTGTCAATTTCTGCTAGTTTATACCGCGATTTCTTTAGGATGTAAAACAGCCCCTGTAAATCGACGAAATAAAGTTGAGTAGTGCCTCATAACAACAGACAATAAATACTCAACAAATAACGCGTTTTTTGTCGTTCTACACATTTTAAACCTTGTATTGTTTGCATCATTAAGTCAGGCCAGGATTGTTTGTTCAAATTCGGACTAAAAGCTTTTTCAATATTTTCAAAGATTCGGGATTGAATTTTTGTATTCCTGTCGCAATTCTACTATGCATGTATAATTGTGAATGCGCACAAGATGCCTGTTGATGTGTTGCGTACAGCCGGTATATTTGCGCGTCTTGTATCATGCTTTGCAAAAGTGTATGTTTTAACATTCGATTTAGATTACCAAGGAAAATAATCCTAGTTGTTTGTTTGGCTTTTGAAAAGCTCTGCCCCCTGTAAAAGATGCCCTAAGGCAGTGGTTCTTAACCTTTTTTTCTTTGCTGCGACCCTTTCAAATCACCAACCAATTTTCGCACCCCCTGGGTTTTTGTATTTATATAGAATAGACCTAACCAACCCTAATGATTCAGCATCTCCGCACCCCGTGCACCCCTGGTTAAGAAACCCTGCCCTAAGGCTACAACTTTTTTATTAGAAATACAACTGATTAGAGATAGAGCGCAACCTTATGCTCGGCGATTGTGTACAAGTGTTCTTCAGTCTGTCGATCAATGCGCTTCTGATTTTCTTTGGTTTGTCTGATTTTTTCTTGTATTTCGTGACACTGATTCTTCAGGGTGGTGTTACGTTCGAGAATCTGAAAAAAATATTCGTTAATAGAAGGGTACACCGAAATGAATTCGCTTTACGTGGCAATGTGACGAACAAGGTGAAAAACTGGAGATATCACATTTGCAAAGTTGGTTATAAAAATAATAAACCAAATCCTCGTTTTGATGGCCGACGACCAACACCAAAACTACACACAGCCCTTTTCATAAACAGTACATTGAAGAACCCTAGGAAACGTGCTGGCTTCGGCGCAGACAGAATCAGCTTTTAAAGTACCATTTGTGTGTTGTCACAATTGGAACGTTACTTGAACTTTTAAACTAAAACCCATGCAAAGTAGGAACTAGGAAAAGTAATAAAACACAGAAGGTAATTGGAAGACTTTTCAGAGATGGTACATGATCTTGTTGGCAGTGGGAAATATACATACTTGTTTAAGGTGGTTTTCCTCTGCTCTGTGAATCTTCTCTTCAATCACTTGTTTCTTGATCCTCTCCTCCTCTTCTCGTTTTGATCGCACAAGTTTTTGAACCTCCCTAAATCTCTCCCACTGACTTCGGTTCATCATTTTGACCTGCAGGAAACAAAAGAGGATGTTTGGCATTTGTGTCAATATTGACCAGACACTGATAAATGAATGTAAAGTTTTTGTTTTTTTTTTCCTATTAAAGATTCAGCACACTGCAACAGCATTCAAATAAACAACCATATTATTAGTAGGCAAATGTATGCATAGTGCAAATTAATATGATGATATGTTTTTGATTTTGTTCCTGCACTGTAACACAAATTTAAAGTTTCTTGATGTGTGCTCAGTGTATTGCAAGAAAAGGGATGGGATTGTTACGGGGATGAACAATCACACAATAAACAACTGTGATATAGACAGATAGTTTTTGCACTCACAAGTGACAGAAAACAAAAGAGTATAACCACAGCTTATCATTAAACATGTCATTTGTTTACACTTGTATAGCAACGAACCTTTTCCAATTCCCTCATTTCAGCTTCAAGCTTAATCTTTTCAGCCTTTTCCAGCCGACCGCGTATATCCTGGTTTGTGGCCTCTTGAAATGCCTAAAACCAACAAACCCTATTCAGACTTAGTAGCAAATGTTTGCCAGTATTCAATGTATTTTACACCACCTCAACTTCTTTTTGTACACATTCCAGCATTTTTTCTTGCTGATGTTTTCTTTCCTGGGCAGCTTTTTTTCTTTCTTCAAGTTTTCGTAATCTTTGTTTTTCCTAAAAGAATATTTGTGCTGCAAGTCCAAAAAGTTTATTTGATTTTTATAAGGGGGAATAAAATTAAGATATTTTTTGTGTGATGTTATTTTAAACTACCATAGAGAGTTACTGGTGGACAATATACATTTACTAGACTACCACCATAAATAATCTACTTCAATTCAACAGTACCCTGTGGCATAGTTTGATTGCTTCAAAAATCATCTGAATCATATTTTACCAACAATATACCTGTTTTTCTTTGTTTACTTTTATAGTTGTTTCTATCATCTCTTGTTGGTGTAAGAGTTTAATTTCTTGTTCTTTCTGTTGTGTGATTCTTTTTTCTTCACTTTTCTTCACAATTGTTTGCCAGTGAACTTTGGATGCAGCTAGCTCTCTCTGTCGTAAATGTTCTTCTTTTCTCTTGCAATGCACAAAGTAAAATGGTCATTTACCCATACACAACAATTAGTTTGATCACTCACTTTGGCCTCATCATGTTTATGCTTCTCTTCGCTCCATTGCAGAATTTTGTTTCTTCTTTCTTTTTCCTCCATTTCCTGGCGCTTTCTCTTTTCTTTCATAAAGACAACAAGCCGTTTGTCTCTCTGCAAAAAAAGTGTGGCAATATTTTACAATTCATAATCAATAGCATTTTTTCTGTAATTCACCTCAATCTGTGGGGTTACATAGCCGCTTGGCAGTTGAGATGAAAAGCCCATGGCTGAAGATCTTAAACTTTGGGTAGAAAATTTAGAAGACCTTAAAAATGGAATTGTAACAAAAATGTTTATTTAAAAAAAATGGTTGTTACCTCTTTTGGGTCTCAACACTTTTGCTCCTCGATCGATTAAGTTTGTTGAGATCCATAGATCTAGATCGTTCGGATTCAGGGCTTTCAAAACCTACTACATAGAATAGAAAAATGAAATTAAGTTAAGTTATAAACATACTAGTAGACTTCTTAACCTTTAAAATGTTTACAAATACTAACTTTGGTGGTAGTTGTTGGAAGATAATGACGAGGCATGCAACAGCTCAGTAGTCTCAGGAGTTCGTTCCCTTGATGGTGATTCGGTTTGGATGATTGGTGGTTTGCAGGTTTTCATGACATTGTTTGAATTGTTGACAAACACTGACTGAGTGGTTGCCTTCTTTTTGGGCTGCCTTGGGCTTTGCATACTTTTTTCAGGGGAAATTCTACAAAGACAATGTATTTAGTGACCAGTGTGGACCTAGCAATAACAATTGGGATTTTTTCTTTTAAGGCTTATATTATACTTCCTGCAGAATCCTTTACTGTAGTACATTTAAAATGGGTAAACACAAATGCCTGAGCAATTTATCTACAGCCCAAAAAGTGTACCTTGACAAAGGCTTTGGCTTGTTTAGAGAATTGGGGTTTCTATTTTCGTTTTTGGATTTATTTTTTGAAGCCTTGGTACTTGCAACTTGATGTTCCATGATTATTTTTTCCCTTTCATGTCTGCATCTCTTTAACTTTTGTACACGCTTCTCTTCCCAATCATTAAACATAATCTTAAAAAATATATTGAAATTGTTTTTAGACTTCTCCAAGAATTGTTTACTGAAACGTGTTTCTACAATAATTGTTACCAATAAAATAATACCTGGACAAATTCTGTGGATTTTCCAGCATTTTCTGCAACAAACTCAGAAAAAGGTTTAGGAAGCAGTTGTACTGGTTTGATGTGCAACCTGGAACATGCTTCAAGTGATCTTGGACTTGTGAGGACATATCTTGATCCCTCAGCCTCCGGGATATCAAAGTTATACAAATGAAGTACTTGATCCATGTTACAGTGTTTCGTTTAGCACATTTTATATGTACTGCCAACAGTCATGAAGTAACCACGCCATGATACTGCCAATCACAAAAATACTTAAAACTGCTTTAGTAGTTAAATACACACTTGTATTTATTCACAGCCATTAATTAACATTTTACACAAAAGTAACTTTCCAACCATCCAGACCTTTGACGTAGCTAACGCTTTCCATTTAAACCAAGTGCGACTAAACAATCACAAGAAAAAAAGTTAAGGAGTGAATAAAGAGCTCTTGAGAAAGATCGTTAAAGTATAAAGCCACTTGAAACTGAGTCAAACAGTAAAAAGTCCTCTTCTAGCCTCCTGGACAAGTACTTTGTCTCATGTCATAACTACTCAGCGAGAGCAACGCGGCAATATGTAATATTCTCTTTCACTTAGTTGGCATGGAGCACAACACAAGCTATAGCATAGCGGTGCACTGAACATTTTTGAGTTTACCGCAGGACCGTATGTAAACAAACCCTTCGAACCGTGACTTAACAATGGAGCAGCACCTGACGTCATAAAACAGGGGAGCAGCTTAAACTTCTTGTCAAAACTTGCCGATACGGACCTTTTATTCCTGTATCCACATTCGATAGAATTTTTTTTACACAATTGAAATGTCGCATACCACATAAAGTGGCTATTCTGTGCCCTGACCGCAACGATTATATTTTGCAGCGTGCTGTCGGGCGTCGGTCAAGGATAGTGATACTTTTGGGTCATCAAAAGTTAAAATATCTTTTTACAAACAATGCATTGGTGCAACCGCATGGCAAACAGCGTTATAAATAGTGATGCACCGAAGTTTCGGTTGGCCGAATACGCTGTTTTTCGATGTTTAGTTCGGGCCGAAACCGAACTTTTTGATTGCTTGGTGTTACGCAGTCCCCTTAGTAAAGCGGCCAGCTTCTTCGGACAGCGTAACAGGTCACCGCTGCAATCTCCGTAATAATTTTTTTTATAGGTCTTCTTGGTGGTATGCATAGTTAGGCCCTACTTTATATTTTACGTTCGAACCCAGGACACTCCCGGGGACGAATCCCGATCAAGGTTTTTTGTGTCTGTATCTGGGTCAGGCGCGCCAGCCCATTCGGCCAAGTTCCTGCCTCCGTGTTTACCGCAACGTACGTAACCAGAACACCGACAGACACCATCAAATGAAATGCTTTAATCGGCGAATATAATCAATCTCAGTCACGTAGCAATGTAGTTTTTTAACTGTGAGAAATGGCCCACAGAGGTAACTCAGTGAGTGGCAAAGCTGAAATAACATATCACACCAGGGTTGCCAGATACAAATTGCTGAAAGGTGCCAAAAACTCCCAAAACAGCGCCAACCACAACAAAAAATCGCCAAACAAAAATTGTTTAACGCCAAAAATCCCGCCAAACATTTTTTTACAAAACTAGCAGGAGAACGTATATTATACAGCTGTAGAAGTCACTTCATTAGCCGAACTGTATTGATTTGGTAAGTAGAATATTTGAATGACTGTGCGGGACCGTTCGTTTGTGTACCTGGAAACTTCATTTCCCGTCCAGTTGTACTGGAAAAGAGGTAAGTTCCAAAAACAACATTTCCAAAAAGCCGTAAACATACGCAACTATTGCCTATTCAGGGTTTTCTATTTTCACTCGAACATTTACTTGGCAAATAAAAATCCACTTATTTACTGAACATAACGTAGTCATTAGGGTTTCAAGATCAGGATTATTACCACCATATTAAGCGAAATACAGTTAGTTAAAAGTAAAGTCCTTCAACATTATTGGCGATGCAATTTACCAGACAGCATTAGTTTGACTTGGATTCCTACAATGGCTTAGAACAAGAAGTGTTTATCCACTTTCATTCACTTTCCCTTACTGTCGTATGCTGGTTTCCACTTTTTAAATAACAATATTAAACATTCAAAACTATTTAACTTCAATGGTACACTCGCTGTATGTCACTCCTGACACAAACATTCGGATTTCTATCTTATTTTCTAATGTCTAGTCTAGTCAGAGAGTAGAGACTACTATTGTATTGGTTGGCTAAACAGGGGCATCCATGACGTAAGCAGTCACTAAATAAAAGATAACCTTAACCTGCATTGCAAAAGCGCAGCTAATGAATCAAACCTAGATTTTGTGGGTCAAAAAGATAACCCTTTGACAAACAATGACCAAACGTTCATTAAAAAAAGCAAAAACGCCAAAGAAATCACTTGGGTGTCATCCAGTTCTATAAACCGCCAAATTTTACAAAAATATCCGCCAAACCGCCAGTTGCAATTTTTGGTGCCAATAACCACTTTTTAAAAACGCCAAATTTGTGAAATTGGGGGCCAAATCCGCCAAATTGGCAACCCTGTATTACCTAAAGAAAATAACCCCCCCCCCGCGGCTTACAATCGAGGGCGGCTTACATTTTAATTTTATACCGATATTGTTTTTACACACTTTATTTGAGATTCGAAAGTTGTATTCGTGTACAGATTATACGTCGATATACGTTCTGTTGGGTACAGTTATCAACGTAACTAACAAATATGGGCAACTAGTTATACTATGTAACAGCAGAAAGATGCATTACGAAACAATTCTATCTAAAATTCCAGGGTGCGGCTTACAATCGAGGGCGGCTTATAAACGAGAGCGGCTTACAATCGAGCAAATACGGTATACGCTTTGGGTTACATTGTTTCTTGTTTTCTGGCGTCACTGCTTTTGAGCGCCACCACGCATGTGTTTTTATAACATTTTTTTTATTTAGCAAATATGATTTGATCCCCCCCCCCGGCTTACAATCGAGGGCGGCTTATAAACGAGAGCGGCTTACAATCGAGTAAATACGGTACATCATTGCATGCATATATGCTGGCATAAATTGATTACAATAAGCTGGTTGTGACGTCACAGTTCTTTGATCCAACAATGGGTCTCATGGGAACTTGAATTTTTTACGGTATTTTTCTTGAAATTTCATTTTGTAAACGGACGTAATATTTTATGCTCTCGTGCAAAATGGCGTATTTCGACTCGTGGAAGCGTTGGGCGAAAGAAGAAAAGATTTTTATACCGAAGCCTTATCTTGGAATGGCTGAAAAAGGGTAAGAAGCAGCAAAAATGCAACAATTTTAGTCTTTCAACGGGGTTTCAATGAAAATATCACTATGCAGGAGCCTTGACTTGAGAATATCACATCTGTCTGTTCAGGTAAATACTCTTATGCTTACTAGCACTACAGTTACCGCCAGCGGACGACGGTTGACGTAGGGCAGGTAATATTACACGAAAACAGTCCCTTAATCGGATTTTTGCACACATTTTGGCATTAAAGTAGAATACCTCTGTTTAAGAGGGTAACGCCAGTGGAAATGATATTTTTTGGTATTTTGTCGTTTTGGGAGCTCATTTTAAAGGGCAGGGCCCTCTTCAAAGCTGTAAAACTTATCCTGGTCACATAATATGCAAAAAGGGACATGTTTTTTTTCTCCAACAGGCGAGCTGTTTTAATCGGTGCCTTATCGACGAACGGACATTACACTGCCCAGTATTTGTTTTGTCATGTTTAACTATAATGACGCATTTTTCAACGTAATATCGTCATTGTTGTTACTTTTCGCTTTTCAGATGAGGTTGTGGAGACTTGTAAGACTGATTCTAAAAATATATGGTTCTGGTTCGATCTGAAGCCAGAAAAAGATTCCTCCAGTGAGAAAAATCTACCGGGTATGTTTTTTTAGGACATTAGACACTTTTGTTAGCATCACATTGTTTTTGCAAGCTTTTGACTACTTGTTAAGAATAAAAATTTCTAACATTAAGACAGATTGGTATAGCTCTTAAACAATGTCTGTAAATTAACTATGTAGGTTTTATGCGCAGGGGGTAATCACTCACCCCGCCGACTCACAGTATGTTGTGATGCCTGCAAACAATGCTATACTATACCAAACCGGGCGCCCGGTTTGTCAACCGTCAATGTACTTGAATATCTTCGTCAAAACCCTGACAAATGTGACAGTTTGTGGGGTACTGGGCTCTGACAAAAGGCAAGCATCAAACCAAGCACAAGATGCGAGCAAGGTTGAAAAAGTGAAAAGGAAATCGATAGTTAACGATGATGTCAAGGTGTTGAAAAAATATCCGCTAAAAGAGGGGTAATGAAGGTTTTAGTTCAGAAAAGGGGCGAAAGTAAATCACAATTGTGTGCAACAGATGAAGCAGCGAGAAAGTGTTTGGCTTTTTCAACAACCCCTAAACCTGCAGTTGGAAAACATGGTCAAGTAAATAAATCAAACCAGTATCTTTGTGATTTTTTGGCAAATCAGATTTCGCCTTGTCAACCACCCCATTTGGCGAGAAATCAGTTTAAAGAAGAGCATTTGGCAGCAAAAATCTTTCCATCGAAACCTATTGATTGTCTGACCTTTCAGGTGGGAAATTGGGATTATTTTAATTCTGCGGCAAAGCCCGTAATGAAAAATGCCAGCACTCAAACGCCATCAATGAGAGCTCTCAAACAAAAAATTCAGGCAAAACGCTTAAACCTAAAAGCCCCCTTTCAACCAAAAGGGAAATCGAAAATGAACACAAACGATTTCGGCTCAATCACTGAGGATAGTAATAACCATGCAACCAAAAAAGACGAAAAAGAGGTCGATAGTCCACCTGAGGAGAGTAAGGTCCATGCCACAATCGATGAAGAAAAACAGGTTAAGTGTCCACCTGAGGAAGAAGAAAAACGGGTCGACTGTCCACCTGGGGAAGAAGAAAAACAGGTCGACTGTTCACACGAGGAAGAAGAAAAACAGGTCGATTGTCCACCTGAGGAAGAAGAAAAACAGGTCGACTGTCAGCCTGAAGAAGAAAAACAGGTCGACCGTCCACCTGGCCCCCCCCCCCAGGTGGGAAATTGGGATTATTTTAATTCTGCGGCAAAGCCCGTAATGAAAAATGCCAGCACTCAAACGCCATCAATGAGAGCTCTCAAACAAAAAATTCAGGCAAAACGCTTAAACCTAAAAGCCCCCTTTCAACCAAAAGGGAAATCGAAAATGAACACAAACGATTTCGGCTCAATCACTGAGGATAGTAATAACCATGCAACCAAAAAAGACGAAAAAGAGGTCGATAGTCCACCTGAGGAGAGTAAGGTCCATGCCACAATCGATGAAGAAAAACAGGTTAAGTGTCCACCTGAGGAAGAAGAAAAACGGGTCGACTGTCCACCTGGGGAAGAAGAAAAACAGGTCGACTGTTCACACGAGGAAGAAGAAAAACAGGTCGATTGTCCACCTGAGGAAGAAGAAAAACAGGTCGACTGTCAGCCTGAAGAAGAAAAACAGGTCGACCGTCCACCTGGGGAAGAAGAAAAACAGGTCGACTGTCCACCTGAGGAAAGTGGGGTCCAAAAAATGGCAACCCATGACACCAGCAAAGCAAAAAAAGAGAAAAAATAAGCGTTGTTGTAAGTTATGTTGTATACAGTGAAAGCATTTGCCAACATGCACAGCCATCAGCAGCAGCACAAACAGTTTTGATTAACTTTTTTTTAATCCAGTAAAACCGTAACAACAATTTGCTTGCCCATCGCAGGGAACGAGAGGCCGACCCGTCTTCATTTTCACCGCCATTCAACCACCCGTTAAAGTACTTCTTGTTTTCGTCTGCGTGCTTGTTGCGCATATTATTCGCTACCAAGCAAAGAAATAGATGTCGCTTTTACGCATCGCCGCACATGGCAGCATGGCCGTGCGCTTGACATTGATTAGAGTTTGCTTTCGTTTGTTTTTATCTTTTGATTGTTTCATGTACTTTTTCTATCGTTTTATGTGTCATTTTCTGGTCTACGCGTATTAAACTATATTTTTCGTGCCGATTGTCTGCTGAATGTCGCGTTTTAATGCTTTATTTTAAGACCGGGATTTCACCGTTTGGAGCTACTAGTTGTTAGGTTGTCAAATTTGAAGTGCGAACACGGCGAAATATGCGTTTCGGGCGATCCCTTGCATCGATACAAATTGGCCCGCTTGCTTGGGGACCGCTACTCATTTGGGGTACATTTTTAAAGCAACAAACGGGCGCCATCTTGTCGGTTTCCGCTTGCAAAACGGCTCAAACAAAAGCGCATGGCCCTAGTTGCCCTATGCAACGGCTTTTGTACCTTGGACCGCATACCCCCATAAGTTTTTTTCTGAAATTGAGACGCACAAATAGCGCGAAACTGCAAAATAAGGACCTGTCGTAAAATTGACTACAGTACAGATTTTGTGTGTAGTAGAAAGTTGCAAACCGGCGAAAGTATAAGCCCGAAACCCGGACCGAGCCCGAATCGTTTTTAAGAAGCCCGTTTAGGCCCAAATTTTGATTGGCAGGCCTGTATATTAAAGCCTCAGGAAAGACCAAGACAACATACACAATAAGCAATTGGTCTTTGACAACTCGCTACTTATTTATTCGAAAATATACTGACATAGAGTGTAAAGTCAAGCCCGATTTGGCAATACAGTATCCGACAAAATAAACAAACACAACAACAGCTTTTATGGCATCAATTGGCCGTTACATGAAAAAAAAATAAACTTGGCGTGCCGGGAAGTAAAAAACCACCGTTGAAACGGCTGGGTATTGCCGATTTCTGTCCATACTGATATACTCCACTGCACCGATACGTTTCATTTAACCACTGACGGTGGTATAAGTTGTCGTCGAAACAGTTGAGATCAAACTTATTTAAAATTTGAAGCAATTCCTTTATATTGTCACACATGAATAAGGCATTTTGACGTCACAGCATATACGATTCACTCACCAACAATATGTACTTCGAGTCAACACGACAGAGGTGTACACGAACCGGAGTACCGGAGTGTCCGGAGCCGGAGTTTGCTAAAATTTGCCGGAGTCTATCCGGAGCCGGAGTTTACGTTATTTCAGATCAGCCGGAGCAGGGGTCGGAGCCGGAGCCGGAGCCGGAGCCGGATTCTATTTTACTTTCATTAACGTCTTGGTGATTTTTTGATGTTTTTATTTGCCCTCATAGGATATATGTATTTGACCTTTAACCTTGCTATCGCATTGCAAATAGTCCAAATACATTGCCTTATG